>CM024698.1:21001461-21092614 GCA_014182845.1 Corymbia calophylla | reverse complement strand
AGGACGGAAATCCGAGTAATATTGTCTCATAAACAAACAAGATCAAGAGTATAATGGTGAACCTGAACGTCAGATGCAAATTGATCCCTACCGTCCTCAAAATTCTGATATGACACCAATGTTTCTTTAGCTAAATATTGCGGATCAGAAGATTGGAAGATCATGATATGCAGCACACAATTTGGATTACTCTCATAATAGATCTTGTGGAAAAACTAGAGAAAGGCCTCCCATAATACAGTGCAAAATCCCTAAGCATCTCCATCACCATATTCAACATTTACTGAAATTCCAGAGTGGTTCTTCATTAAATTAATGTAAAAGGCACATAAGCAAAACATGCCCTGATAAATGCAGCTATACATTCAGATGTTAAAGTTAACTGGGTCATTCAATTGAAAGTAGAAAGAGTGAGATTTTACCATGTCATACTCTGCCCTTTTTTCCGGGACTTTGCAAAGTCTGAAATTAGCTGATAAGGCAAGTAAGAAAAAATTGTCACCCTCAATGTAAGACATCCAAACAACATGTAAGAATCTGTTGAAAAAATTTTCCTCCACTGGCATATAATCAATTAGACAAACCTCATAAGCATCTCTTATCTCTTGAAATTTCCTCTTTGCAAAAGGATTATTCTTATTTGCATCAGGATGGTACTTCTTCAAAAGCTGCATTGCATACAAGCTAATAAACAGAATCAGATATAATATTCACATAACAACTAAACAGGTGCCATGGCATAAACAATTTATCGAAGAAGTTCAGTCAATTATATCAATCAAATTGGCTGTGACACTTGGACCTCTAATATCAAAGATATCCACTTTATTCTCAACGGAAGGAGTTGACTGAGAAGCTGCAGGAGACTCTTGTTGTACTTCACTGATTTTCTTTTCTATTGAAACATGTATGATCAACAAGAATATGTGATCTACTTATCAACATCAGCCTGATTTCCACAAAGCAGAAGTGACAAAGAACTGCTTACTACTCATTATATGTCAAGATGTCAGTGTTTGGTTCAGGCAGTAATCTTTCCATATCATATTTCCAAAAGCTATGCCATTGTATTGTATTATCATACCATTGTAACACTGACTTTTGGAAGTAAGGATAATAGTTAAAATATTTGTAGTAGATCTCAAATCATTCTTCAGGACAACTCGATTTTTGTTCTTTTCATTAACTCTTTCAAATTTCATTATACATAAATCCCGCAGAATACTGAAATTCAGAGCTCTTAAAATTCATTGCCAGGAAAATCGCCTGAAAGAGTTTTAGCATTAAAGAACTTCTTCAAACTTCACGAAAGTACTCTATGTCACAAGCTGCAATTGTAACTATTTATACTCACTGGTGACATTGACAAGCCAAAAACCAATTTCTCAAAAAACAAAATTCTTAACCTTGACTAATCGAATTATAGCATTAGCAGACCTATGTTCTAACACTATATCTGCAATGATTGACCATAACTCAGTGGAATAAATTTCAATCCAAGGCATCTTATGTGGATAGAAGCGGATGAAGAACTCACTCCACACAAAGCAAGGGAATGTGGTACATGGAAACCCTCTCTTTTTGTCATTTCGTGAGCGCATCATTTGTTAAAATGTCATTTATCATAACTTCCAGTGTACTAAAGAACATGCATTCTCAATGCAATGGCATGAATTGGTTAAACGCCAGTGTGATTCCCATTAGCATCCCTCGACTACATTCAGTACATAAGATCTAACCCACCGGATGAAAAGCCCTCTTAATCTCATCCTGACTGGCATTCTCCAAAATAGCAACAACTGAAATTAGATGAACAGACCAACACCTGAATTTCATGAATCACTTCAATCACGTAAATTAGCCGCTAAGACCCCCCCCCCAAAAAAAAAAAAAAAAGCAACGAAAGCAAGAAAGACTGCTTCACAGGTACCAAATGACAGAAGCACACCTGTGGCATGAAGAAGCTGATACATCCATGGCGACCTCAAGGTCGTCACAACCAACAGGATTCTTCCCAGGAAAAACCTGCGACGGTACAAAGCTGATTGATGAAAAGCTTCAGCTACTTCCATTCATGAGCTAAGCAATAACTACATTGTCGCAGGGGAAGAAAAAGAGAGAAAAAAAGCTTACTTTGGGCGAGCAACACCGCCCTCTGCAAATCCAGAAACCGAACCCTTCGCGATCGAATTCGTCCGGCCAGTAACCGAAGACAGCAAGCGCCGCCGGCACTGTACAACAACCCGGTATTAGCGAACACAGACCAACCAAAGACAAAAACAACCGGACCCTCCCAAATGCTCGAATCACCGATGTTAACCAGCTGAATCTGCCCATAAGAAACGAAATCTTTTGGCAAGAAGAGATTGGGGAAAGAGCGCAAAATTCAACCCGCCATAACTGTGGGCGATCGAAGACTGAAAGAGTACGATCTAAAGAAAGAGTAGCGAGCCAGATTCGGAGGTTTGGCTTGAACGTCAAGGCAAACAAAGGAAGGTTTATCTCGGGGTTTATGCAACGGTCGATTTAAATACCGTCTCAGTTCGCCACAATTTTTCTATTTTTTTTTTCTATTTATTTGAGTAAAAAAATTTTCCGCATTTGGTTTGCTGAGTTTAATATTAGGAAAATGAATTTAAGGGAAAAGTATGTTCCTGAAAAGTAATTTTTTAATAATATTTTTTTATCATGAAATTTTCTTTGAAATAAATGCACTCTTTTTTTTTTTCTTCCTTTACACTAGATCTCTCTTTTATTAGTGCCTTCAAGACTTCAACATATAATATTTTTTCTTTTGACAATTTGTTGGAATCCTCCTATAATTTATCAAATGTTGTAAAATATCGCGTTACAAGTATATAATGGACGTAATAGAAAGAGATCAGTAGAGAAACCAGATGACACCAAAGATAATAGAGAGAAAAAGCGGAAAAACTTTATATTTCTCACTGTTTGTGCTCCTATTTATAAGGAAATAAGGATGCACTTATCAATGTATCTAATAATACATGCATTGGATAGGAGATGTACTCGGGAATGTATGATACAAATGTACCATAATAAGTATATGAATATAATGAATATTCATACATGTATTTCATAACACTCCCCCTTGAATATTCATTGTATTATATTATGAATGTGCATTGAATAATACTGCCTCATTAAAAACCTTGAGCCGGAAAAACCCAGTGGGACAAAAACCGGACAAAAGGGAAAAAGAGTACAGAGCACAAATTTTATGATTTCTTCCTTTTATGGATGCATTAATTGCCTCGTTAAAAACTTTAAGCCGGAAAACCCTATGGGAAAAAACCGGACAAAAAGAAAAAAGAGTGCAATGCATAGTTAATAATATCTCCCCCTCGATTGAGCCATATAGCCACTACTGGGGCTAATCAATCTTGCATCTTGTGTACTCGCCGCATACCAATGCCATATACTAATTTCTCAAAAGTTGATGTTGGCAATGATTTGGTAAAAAGATCTACAAGATTATTTATGGATTGAATTTATTTAACATTAATTTGTCGACTTTCTTAAAGTTCACGAGCATAGAAAAATTTTGGCGAGATATGCTTGGTTCTTTTACCTTTGATATATTCTCTCCTAACTTGTGCAATATAAGCAGCATTATCCTCATAAATTATAGTAGGAGAATTTGTAACCGGTTTTAAACAACAAGAATTGTGAATATGCGTTATAACGGATCTTAACCAAACATACTCTCTACCAGCTTCATTTAAAGCAATAATCTCAGAGTAGTCAAAAGATGTAGCTACTAACGATTGCTTCGTAGAACGCCAAGAAATAGCAATGCCGTTATAACAAAATAAATAATCGGTTTAAGAGCGTGCCTTATGTGGATCAGATCTATATCCAGCATCAACATATACAACTAAACCAGAGGTAGTGGTATCATTGGAATAATATAATCCCAAATCTATGGTTCCTCGGAGATAACGAAAAATATGTTTAACTCCGGTCAATGTCTCCGAGTTGGCTCGAACTAAAACGTGCCAATAAGTTTACCGCAAAAGCGATATCTGGTCTCGTACATTGTGCCAAGTACATCAAAGGCCCAATTGCATTGAGATACGGTACTTCAGAACCAAGTATCTCTTCATCAAATTCTCTAGGACGAAATGGGTCCTTTTGGGGATCTAGAGACCTTACAACCATAGGGGTGCTTAATGGGTGAGCATTGTCCATGTTGAAACGTTTAAGTAATCTTTCAATGTATGCTGATTGATGGATGATTATTCCATTTGCTTTGTGCTCAAGCTCAAGACCAAGACAAAGTTTGGTTTTACCCAAATCTTTAACTTCAAACTCCCTTTTCAAATACTCGGCGGTTTTGGCTAACTCTTCGGGAGTTCCAATTAAATTTATATCGTCGACATAAAGCTGCTATAATAGCAAATCCGGTTTCCGATTTCTTAATAAACACACATGGACATATAGGATCATTCTTGTACCTTTCTTTTATTAGGTACTCACTCGGGCGTTGATACCACATGCGGCCGGATTGCTTTAACCCGTACAAAGATCTTTGCAATTTTATTGAGAATAGGTTACGAGGAGTGCATGCATCAGACATTTTAAATCCCTCAGGAATTTTCATATAGATATTAGAATCTAATGAGCCATATAGATATGCCGCCACAACGTCCATAAGACGCATTTCCAATCTTTCAGAGAGTGACAGGCTAATGAGAAAGCGAAATGTAATCATATCCATCACGGTGAATATGTCTCATCATAATCAATCCCGGTCTTTGGGAGAATCCTTGGGCAACGAGTCGGGCTTTATACCTGACAATCTCGTTTTTCTCATTTCGTTTTCGGACAAATACCCATTTATATCCAACGGGCTTTATATTATCGGGGATTCGAGTTATGGGTCCAAAAACCTCTCGTTTGGCTAGGGAAGCTAATTCAATCTTAATCGTTTCCTCCCATTTAGGCCAATCTTGCCTTTGACGGCATTCAATAATAGATGCGGTTCACAATCATCATCCATAATTTTATAAGCAATAGAGAATGCAAAAGCATCATCAATGATAATTTCATTCCGATCCCAAATTTCATTACAATATGTAATGGAATTCTCAATATTCCGAGGATTTGTGATCTTTTCATGGGTTTGTGCCTCTTCGGGGCAATAAGCTCTTTGGGAGCAAGTACAACACCCTGAGCTCTTCGGAGCGGATTCTTGATTCTTTCCCCTTCGTTTTCGAGGAACAGGTGTCTTTTGATCCTATTAGTCTACCACGCTTCGGGTGTGGGGGATTTTGATCCATTTTAGTCTACGTCCTTCGGGAACAGCTATCCTAGCTGGAATATTTGCAGCTGGAATATGAGACTTCGTTACTTTAGTAGCATCATTAAATGCGTCGGGAAGTCTATTAGCCATTTCTGTAAATGGATTATACGCGTACCTCGTTTTTCACATTCCGGAGTTCTTGGGTCTAATTGAGATAAACTCTTCTCATTCCGGGAGAAAACCTTAACGGTTTTTACGCTTTTGACCATGGAAATTGTAGGTGTGCCAATTGATGGAAACGTAGTCTCATCAAAATGACAATCTACAAATCTAGCGGTAAAAGATCACCGGTAGTTGGTTCCAAGAACCTAATGATAGACGGTGAATTAAACCCTACATAAATACCCAAACGGCGTTGGGGACCCATTTTTGTTCTTTTTGGCGGTGCTACGAGCACCTGTCTGCGCACAACCAAATGTGCGTAAATGTGAAATATCGGTTCATAACCAAGAACCATTTGAAGGGGAGATTGTAAAAGACTAGCGTAGGGCGCAATCTTATTAGAGCTGCCGCATGCAAAACTGCATGACCCCATGCTGTATCGTTGAGATTAGTTCTCAATAATAAAGTGCGGGCAATGATTTGGACACGTTTAATCAAGGACTCTGCCAATCCATTTTGAGTATGAACATACGCAACTGGGTGCTCAACCTCAATTCCGAGTGAAGCACAATATATATCAAAACTCTTTGATGTAAATTTTCCAGCATTATCCATCCTTATGCTTTTAATTGGATAATCAGGGAATTGTGCCCGAAGCTTTATAATCTGCGCAAGTAAAAAACGTGCAAATGCGACATTGCGCGTAGATAATAGGCAAACATGGGACCATCTACGGGATGCATCCACTAGTACCATAAAATATCGAAACGGTCCACTTGGTGGTTGTATTGGTCCCATATATCACCCCAATTCTTTGTAGGAATACAGGGGATTCAAGATTAACCTTTGTTATAGAAGGTTTGATAATGAGTTTTCCTTGTGAACAAGCTTCACAATTATAATCTTTGGACAACAATACCTTTGTATCCTTTAAAGGGTGTCCTTTTGTATTATGAATTATTCTACGCATCATTGAAGCGCCAGGATGACCAAGGCGATCATGCCATAACCCAAACCCGATCGGGGTTTACCGGTCTCCCGGGACATAGTGGCATATGTTTCAATAGCCTTAATCATGACACAATACAAACCCATAGAAGAAGCTTCTAGCTTTTCATGGATGGTTTTCAGGCCCATCTTATAAGAGGTAATGCCAATATATTCTTTATTTTGCTCATAAATAGTTTCAACATGGTACCCATTACGGCGTACATCTTTGAAACTGAGTAGATTCCTTTTTGATCTACGCAGAAACGCATCCTCAATATGCGGGATGGTGCCATTTGGCAAAACAATTGTGGCATTCCCGAAACCATCAATAATCGGAACAGGGACCTGATATTGTATGGACATGTGCCTTACGCAACGTCATACTCGAGAAAAAGTGTTTGCTACAAAATATGGTATGCGTTGATGCACTATCAAGCAAACAAACTTCTCCCTTTTTCTCGGTATTTTCCATTTGCATTTATGTTGACAACTTCAGGTGTCAAGTATCATAAAATTTGCATATTAGTTATAAGGTCAAGTAAAATCTCAAGATAATAAACATAAGGTTCATAAGTATTGCATTACATAACCATATTATAGAATAATAAAATGTAATACATTTAAAGAAAAGCAACTGGAAAACAAAATTATTATAATCATAAAGTTCAAAGTCTAAGTTGTCATTCACCAGTCTGATGCCTCATCAAAGTAATCAGAGGTCCTCAAAGAAATCAGAAACATCCAAGGATGCATTTGCTACTTCAGGAGCAAGAGGAGTCCCACCAACAGAGATGTTGTTGGCTTCAACAGTAGTTATGACAGTAGGATTGATTTCAATGGCGTGAGATTCACCACGTTTGCCCATATTTTTCAAAGATGCTTGGTATAAATCAACAAAGTGCTTTAGCGTACGACAAGTACGTGACCAGTGCCCACTCATACCACAGCGATGGCAAATACTTTCATTAGCCACCTTCTTATACTTCTTTTCTTTATCATAATTTGGGCCAATGTTAGATTTCTTAGGACGGTTAAATTTCTTGCCATCCCTTCGAAAATTTTGTTCTTACCTGCGCTTATAGCCCTTAATATGGCCAGCATTTTTCTTAAAATTAGCATGTGCTTCAGGCAATGCTTTTGAGCCAGCAGGTCTAAGATCATGATTTTTGAGCAACAATTCATTAGTTTGCTCGGCGGTGAGGAGCACAGAAATTAATTCAGAATATGTGGCAAATTGACGTTGCCGTATTGCTGTTGCAATACAATATTCGAAGCATGGAAGGTGGAGAAAGTTTTCTCTAATAGCTCCGCATCAGTGAGCTTGATACCGCATAACTCAAGTCGAGAAACGACATCAAATAAAGCGGAGTTATAGTCAGACACTGATTTAAAATCTTGCAGTCTGAGATTTTGCTAGTCATATTGTGCTTGAGGGAGGATAACAGTCTTAGTATGATCACACCTATCCTTCAACCTCTTCCATAGGGTCTGAGGGTCTCGAACAGATAAATATTGAGTCTGTAGGCTCTCATGCAAATGACAACGAATAAAAATCAGTGCATTTGCTTTATCCCTTGAATTTGAGGTTCCGTCTTCTGCAATTGCATTAGCGAGACCTTGCCCTTGGAGGTGTATTTTCATGTCTAGGCACCAAGATAAATAATTATTTCCACTCACTTCCGAGATGTGGAATTTGGGCTTTTCAATATTTGCTATAATTTTTGCAAAACAAAAATCCTTAAATTAATTAGAAGGATTTCCAAATATCCACCGCCACTTCAGGAGCGAAGGATACCTTTAAAATTGAAATTGGTTTAAGTCTATGGGGGAAAATGAAGAATTGATAGAAGAAGATAAAACAAAGGAAAAACACCTACCTTGCAAAATTACTTACTCAGTTGGTAGATCTCGTGCTGATAACGTGTTGTAAAATATCGCGTTACAAGTATATAATGGACAGAATAGAGAGAGAGATCAAGTAGAGAAAGCAGATGACACCAAAGATAATAGAGACAGCCAGAAGCGGAAAAACTTTATATTTCTCACTGTTTGTGCTCCTATTTATAAGGAAATAAGGATGCACTTATCAATGTATCTAATAATACATGCATTGGATAGGGAGATGTACTCAGAATGTATGATACAAATGTACCATAATAAGTATATGAATATAATGAATATTCATACATGTATTTCATAACATCAAACTATTTTTAAGCTCCGTTTATTTTGCGGAAAATCAATGATATTAAAAGTGATTGGTTGTATCACTTATAAAATTGAATAAGTGGAAAACATTTTCGTCATCCACGAAGATGTAATTGTTGTCAATGATATGTACGGTAATTATTAGCTAATTATTTCAATCAATATAAACAATTATTTTTTAAGAAATATATTTTCAATCATTTATTTTCTACAAAACAAACAAAGTATTCATAGATCAATTTTTATAATTCAATCTTAATTTACGCAGCTTTACTGAAATTCTGAAATATTGGTTTCTCTTACTTCCTGCTCCTGCTCATATGTATGCCCGCTTGGATCTAATCAATACTTCAAGAAATGTGGACCTATTTAATCTTTTCATTTTTTTTCCACAATAGTTTTTACACGACAGCTTCTTTCACAAGTATTATGATAGTTACATTACATTGTGAAATGGCTTTTGAAGAAGTTTTCTTTACTGTAAAAGACTGAATTATAAAAACCGTGAAAGAAGACTATTGTTGCATAGAACATTATCACCTCTTCTATAACATGCCGAAAGTGTAAGCAAAGTCCATCCATGAACTTGTGCATAGCACCATTTTGATCCGCCCAGGAAGAAATGCAAACTTCTTTTCCTGGTAGGCTCTTATGTCCATCTTGATCCAAGTGGTGTACTGTATTATCCTCTACTGAAATACAAGGTTTCTAAAAAGCATTCCAAGAAAAATCCAGGTACAAGATGGCATGTATGTGTAAGATTTTTGTGGGATTGCTGCCAATTATTCTAATTTACCCGAATACAATTAATCTAAAAAGTATTCTTGGAAAAGGAAAAATCCAGCTACACGATGACCTGTAAGATTCTTATGAGATCACTTCTAACTATCGTAATTTCCTAGTACTAGGCACGGAAATTTAATTGAGAAGATAAATAGGGCCTGAAAAAATTCAAACTCAAGACCTATAGCTCTAATACCATGTAAGATTTTTGTAAAACCACTGTCAATTATTTTAAAAACTTAAACTGTCAGATGAATGCATATTTATTATTTAAATATTCCAACAGCATGCAATGGCAAAATAAAGAAAGGAAGTATGTCGACCTCCTCTTAAATAAATCCATCTTGCTAGTGGAGTTGGGACCTTTTGTTAGTCTCCTGCTCACACGACCCTTCACACAGCTTTGAAGAGCCGATGTTTTCGAATCAATGTTTACCAAGAGGTACTTGATGTGATGAGACGAAAACGAGGGAAAAAAACCTAATTTAGCCGCAAGAGTGTTGAAAATGTCATCTGACCAGTATAGCAGACACGGCTCAAACAAAGTAATCTGAAATACCATGGTTTCAACAGGAAAAGGAGGGATGTCCTATGTATGCCTGTACAATTCCATCTAGAGCGATCTTTATTGAAATCTAGGGAAACGTCTAACGAAGCGTTGAAGCAAAGCGCCAACTCCTCATCATCCAGAGATTTTGCACCATAGGTAGACCAAGAAGAAACAAACCAATGCACATACGATGATGTGGATGACATTGTTTGAATCATACTGAACGATGCTCTTGTTCAGTCTCCTGACATTGTTCTTCACACCTGCTCGAGCTTTGATCAGACTCAATTGCTATCAACGAGACATCAAATAACTTCAGAAAACGATGGGCCATTTTAGTGTCTCCAAACCAGTAAAAGTCAATAATCTGACTCTGCATACTGACTAGGTAACAAATAAAAGCAGCTACAGGCTACAGCTAACAATGAAACTCCATGTAATAACATCAATCATTGAGAACGGACGGCAATGGCCTGATAGCCAGGCAATTGCTGGTACCTCAAGCGGAAAGAGAATCGAGATTCATGATGCTCCCTCAAAAACCATTTTCTTATTTCTTTAGTCGTTCATTCTTTGAAGGGGTTGGGTTCTCAAGCTTGGTAACAGGGATTTTCGACATTAGCATGTATTGTCCAGATAATAAGTTTCCTGAAGCAGAAGCAGTGAACAGATAAAGGACATCAGCAGAGGGAGGAAAAGAGCAGATATTAATAACAAAATTATGACCTTCAACAACAGAAAACTATTGACGATGAAGATAATGACCATCAGCAGCCACCTCATTGTACTTGGAATTCACCATCAATTGAAGTTGCATCAGGACATTTCACTTGTTGAAGAAGGCGAACTGGTTTTTATTTTTTTAATTTATTGGATAGGTAAGGGTTACCCTAACCATTTTTTGAGGCTGAACTTCAAGGTTATCTTATCCAATACTTGCAATGCCCTCAAACACCAGGAAGGATAATTTTTATATTATTCAGCTGCATATGCACGTCACCAAATGCAGCTCATAATGTTTTACACAGTCGCATGAAGAATAAGCATATAGGCAACAAGCAGCTTCAATTAGAAGGCCCACAGATTTTCATCAGGAAACTTAATCTCATGACATTGTGTTTTGGTAGTCACCCCAATTGCTGTGACAGATTAGTCAAACACCATGCCAAATACACATTGATACAAGCATGGTAAACATGATTGTACTTTCTTAATTGGGTGGATCAAAGAGATTCTGTCAAGGGAGTTGGTAATCTTTCAAAACACAAGGTGTCTGAATGATTTGCCCACTCTTTCCACATCAATCTCGTAGTTTTCCCAAATCTTGTTCGTTATTAGTGCCATTTCCAGGCTGCTGATAGCCTGATTGCACAGCATGGTTGCTGCATACTACAGCGCAATGACATGATTATGATTAAAAGTATGCTCCACCCATTTCGTTTCCCACTACATAAGAACTTAAGCACAATGAAGAGACAGCATCATTCAGCAATTTATTCCACTAATTATGATTTCTCCAAAAAAAAATAGCCCAACCTGAAGGTTTCAAGGAAGGAACAGTGAGTGATGGCTAGCTGTCCAAAGTAAAATACATACCAGCTGATTGAGCATATCATTCTGGAACTTCCCTCTTTATTTATCTCCTGGGCTACCTGCACATGAGTAATGGCAGCTATAATAGTAACTCTGAACATTCTTAAAAAGTACAATCTCAGGTTTTAAGAAAAAGTTGATTATGATTTATCTCTCCCCCAAGTGGATGGACAGAACAGACAGACTACGAAAGTGCAGAAATATCTCCTCTAAGGGAAACCCAGGTAACATGAGGAACGTGGACGAGAAGTGTTAACAAAAAACTTTTGAATGTTAAAAAACAGTTTCTACTCCCTGGCAACCTCTGGTGCTCGAATCTAAGCAATCGTTTCCACAGTTTTCACCAAGTAGAGTGCGTAGAACTTGCTTATATGCTTAAGCTATGCTTGATCACCCAAAGAATATGGAGATCGCACCGTGTCTTTCCAACAGAACCGTGAGCATCGTAGCCAAAAATCACAAATTCGATCATAGTAACACGGATACTGCAATCGCAGTGCATCCGGCCAGCTCGCAGTCGAATAGTTACCACAAAAAGAGCACATTCCTCGGCTTAAAAAGGGAGAGAAAAACGAGTTCATCGATCGAAACTTACGTCTCTCAATTGGTGGACCTGCCTGCGGAGACCACCAACCTCACCATCAATCCACCGTCCACCGGATCGATCTGCAACATGATTTCGTCCGGTCGAGCCACCGCCGCCGCTCTGGGCATTAGTCCCTGGCTATCAAAACCGCAAAACCAGACCAGAACCAGATTCCAATCCCTAATCAACTAAGAGGCAACTCGAAACATGTTTGCAGAGACTGCTAACACCGGAGAGAACTGAGAGCATAACTCACTGCGATCTGAAGGGAACAGCTCCGCCGTTGAGCGGACCGCCATCGCCGGAACTTCCTGCCATCGGAGCCCGAGAACTGAAGCTAGTTCCCGGCGAGGATACGGGAAAAAACCCTAGAACGGAACAAGCGGCTGCTGATGTTTCAGAGTTTACGCGGATTCCGATGAGGCTCGCCGAGGGGATTGGGATTCCGGTGAACATTTTTGTTGCAGACGCCGGAGCCTCTTTCCGTTTTGGGAGATTTTAACTTCGCGCGGCAAAGTGATGTGCGGAGGAAGAAGACGGATGAACTGGCGGAGAGAGAAAGTGTTTCCTGCCGACGTGGCGGATCACGATAGGCTGTGTGATTTCGTCCTCTTTATTTTTTATTTAGTCAGTTGGCGATCATTCAAACCGTAAATACATATCTGATAAATAAAAAGATAAATTAGACAGAGTTTTTTTTATATATTGTGCTCTTCATTAACACGTCTTATTTGGAAAGTAGATCATTCTTAAATGAGCTAAATAGCGAAAATTTCAAATGAATAATGAAATCATTAAATTCAGTATATGTGGATAGTGAAAAATTTGGAGTGACTCGAAAATTATGCATAGATATTTTAGTGTTCGACAAGCAGTCAATCACATTAGAGTATATATTCACGAGCAGGACTGTTAAACTAGAATTGGAATGCTAATCAATTGGCATTTATCCAATTTAATATTCATTTAAATCAAAATTTGGTCAAAAGACTCCTCCTTATATTTAAGCCAAAACACACTTTCATTTGACTTTTACATTTCTCATTTGGCCCTTGTCACCTTATTTTTCTATGATAAAGCAAAGAGGAAAAAAATGTAAAGTCGAACGAATAAAAAGGTAAAAAAAAAAAAAAAGGAAAAATTCTAAATAATGACTCGAAATACGCTTATTTTCTCAAATAAGAAC
Source organism: Corymbia calophylla (assembly GCA_014182845.1). NCBI lineage: Eukaryota > Viridiplantae > Streptophyta > Magnoliopsida > Myrtales > Myrtaceae > Corymbia > Corymbia calophylla. Next base: position 21,079,290 of record CM024698.1, on the reverse strand, counting down.
TTAAATGGACCTTGTCTCAAAGAAGAACTTGAAGTGGTTATATTTGTTTCAATAAAGATCTAGCCTTATCGGCGATAAAAAATTTGGGGAAAATTTCAAAAAAAAAACCCAAAGTAAGCGTATTTTCTCAAATAATGATCCAAAGTGGTACATTATTATCTCAATGAGGGGCCAAAGTGATTAAACCAATCTTAAATAAGGAGCCGGTCGGCCAAATGTTTGCCGATCGATGAGGGTGTGGCATTTTCGATAGTCGGAATAAGGGCAATTTTGTAAAAAATTTGATAGAAATTAACAAATCTTAAAAACAAAAGGCCCAAACTCTTCACGCTCTTCTTCTTCTACACTTCACCTTCTAGGCTCTTTGTCCCCTCTTACTCGGAGAACCCAAATTCTTTGTTAATGGAGCAAGATCCTTGACTGCTCGAGTTTTAAAGGTACGTGCCAACACCCCCCTCGCCTGCCCCTCTCTCTCCGTGGAAGTGGATTCGCATTGTGCCCAAGATGTGGGTCCTTGAGATCGAGATGTTCTGTGTCTCTCGGCTGGGTCCGTGGAAGTGGATTCACATTCCACCTCACTCTCTCGGCTCTCAGGGTTTCCTCTCTCGTGATCCTCCGCGAAACTCCCATGACGGAATCGAGCAGCTAAGCTCACCCGAATATCTCTTTGCCCAGAGGCAATGGAGACGATTTGCCACCGTGGCGGCAGCTCGCTGGTAGCGGCACCGCCACGCGCTTTTCTTCTCTCTCCTCGCGGCGATGCGAGCCGCACCATGACGTCAGCGACGGCGGCGAGCTCGGCCTCCGCGATGTGCGAGCTCGGCTTCGCTAATTGCGGCGACAGCTCTACAACTACGGCTTGGCCTCCCCATCCCGGTTCCCGCACGGCGTGCTCAGCGAGGACGGGTAAGGCGTCTCTTGCACCAATCTGAACGAAACTGACTTCAGTTGAACGAGAGTATAGGTCGAAATACACGCAAACCTGAGAAAAGATGATGAAAAATCGAGGCTCTCGTGTTACACACAAGTGTCTGAATAACGAAGAGATTGTTTTGCTCGAGATTTGTCTTTTTCGTTGGAAAGAAACGAAGGTAGGGGTTTCTTGTTGTGCTTCAATTCATGCTCCATTAATAGAAAATTTGAGTGCTCTAAGTGAAAGAGGACGAGAAACGGAAAAGAAGAAAACGTGAGAACGTGAAAAGTTTAGGGGTTTTGTTTTTAGGGTTTGTTAAATTCTATCAATGTTTTTTTTTTTTACAAAATTGCCCTTATTCGGCCATTAGAAATGCCACACGCTCGGCCGCCGAATATTTGGTTGCCGGTGATTTAAGGTCCTTATTTGAGACCTGGTTTAGCCACTTCCGGGTTCTCATTTAAGACAATGGCCACTTTTTAGTCTTTATTTGAGAAAATAGACTCACTTCGGGTCCTTTTTTGAAATTTTCCAAAAAATCTAGCTGACCAAGGGTATTTTCGTCAAAACACAATTTAAATTTCAATTAAATTAAACTGAAAATTTTAAAAATTTTAAAAAAAGGGCAAGAGGGAGCTCTCCCTCCTGTCTTTGTTCTATTCTTTTTTTTTAAATTTTTTTTTTTTTTATGGAAAGATGAAATAGAAAAAAAGGAAAAAAAAAATTAAAAGATGAAATTGTCCTTATCAAATAGTGAGTTGATGCCTTTTTTAGATTGATATGGTCATTGCATGCCTTTACTTGAAACGAGTTTACTTCAGATTCTTATTTGAGAAAATGAGAGCACTTAGAACTCTTATTTGAAACAATATCCACTTCAAGCCTCTTTTTTCTTTAGTCAAAACTATTTACTCAGTGTTAAGAAAGTGCACTTGGTAATGTTACTTAATTGTCCTTACAGTGCAATAATCAAACTCATCCTTGCACTTCATGTGAGAAATTTGGAATGGTTCTCTAATTTTTCTCTAATTTTTTGAATTCTAAATAAATGATTGTGTTCAGTTACTGAAAGAAGCACAATGTCTATTTCATACTTTCTCTTAAAAACGGAGAATTCGCTTACTGGTGAAAAAGAAAATTACCTCAAGCGTTTTGTTTCTCCGTGCAATCAAAGTTATGAATATTCTTATTTTCTTATAACGTTGCACAAGAAATGAAAATAGTACTGTTAGAGATAATCATGCTATTTCCCTTTATTTCCCATATCGTTTGTAATTTGTACATATATCAAGAAGACTCTTCATATTAACCATTTATTATGCATATCCTTAATTAATCCTAATTGATTATCTTGCTTTGTCATACGGTACAATTGATCCTTTAAATTTTACATACTAATTTCATTAGACTTTGGCATTGGTCGTAGGAGAGGTAAAAGAATTTGTAGAATCTTGATCCGAGAGAGAGCTTGGCAAACTAAGAAATTTTACCAAAAAACTCCGTAAAATGCGCTACGAAACTTAGTGAAATTACACTAATAAACTAGTGGCTAAGGTGGCAACCCCCCTGCTAGCCTCTCCTAAGGCTGTTCATATCTAGCTACAGTATTTCACGTTCACAAAAACTTACAGCAACCCTTAAAAAAGTGCTCTAGCCGCTTTAAAAAAAATTAGTCACGACACTTCTCAACGCATCTATGGAGTAAAATTGTCACGATCCGAGAACAACTGTTCCAAACAGATGGTGCAAGCATCCCATGAAGGCGGGTCAGGCCGTACAATCGGGAATGTGCCTCGGCGCACTTACAATTCCGAGCAACACAACGAACAAGTCACCGTTTATTAACATTTTTATTTTTCTGTTTTTTTATTCTTTTGTTCTTCAAAATAAATAAAAAATAGAAATCTATTTAGTAACATCCTTAGTATTTTTATTCTTGGGAATAAAAAATTGTTACAGGAAATAAATTTGATATAAAAATGAGAAATAAAAAAAGTAATTTCTTATTTTCGGAATAATTTCTAGAATAAATATTTCTTGATCACTACTCTCATCACCGCCATCTCTTGTGGCGACTATGGCCCCGCTATCAATCACTGCCGCCGGTCGCTGCCAATCACCACCATCAGTACTGCGTCCAATCGTCGTCGCCAGTCGCTCGTCCACCCGTCACCACTGCCACCGAAAAAAAGAACATAAATTTTTGAGTCAATACCAAATAAATTTATATTCTTTTTCTATTTCCAGAATATGAAAAATTTATGCATTTACCAAATATATTTAAAAATAAAAAATTATTTTTCAAAAAAATTATTTTAAGAAATAGAAATATCATCAAACTCTACTCGATCGCAACTCGCCGTCACAAGCTCATCCACAGGAAGCTTTGAAGGCCACCTCGAAAGGGAGCTCGAGAAACGACCCGACGCTCGCATGAGAGCCATGCTGTACTAGGATTCTCAGACGACGATATGATGTCCGGGCGTGACAAGCATGTGGACGATCCTACGCAACAGAACGGCCACGACCGCGAAGACGATGCCATGCTTCTTCCTCGCTCAATCCCAATCGCCCCCTCCCCTCCGCTCCGCCCTTTTTAAACCCTCCCCTCCTCTCTCCCCCCCACCACCGCCGCCGCCGCCTCCTCCGCCCTCCTCTCTCCTCCGCCGTGAGACTCTCTCTCTCTACTCTCTCTCTCTCTCTAGCCATTTTGTCGACAGCTCGAATTCATTTCGCTTCCCCTTCGTCTTTGTACGTCTTCTTTGCTAGGGGTTTTCTGGCAGCGGTCGGAGCCCGCGATTCGTTCCTTCTGCTCCACGTCGGGCTGCGAGCGTCCAGCGATGGCGGGACGGTTGGAGAGCTCGAGCGATCCGAGCTCCGTGTCGTACCTCACGCAGAGAGAGGCCGCCGCGATCGACGAGGACCTCATGGGCCCCCTCGGCTTTAGCGTCGATCAGCTGATGGTCAGTGCCCGAGTGTTCGAATTATTGTGCTGCGGTGACTACGCTGCGGTCGCGTTGTCTGTGATTGTCGTGTTTTTTGGGGGTGTGGAGTCTCTCGTTTGCAGCTAGCTCGAATTAGTTTTTCTTTTTGCTTGTGATTTCTGCAGGAGTTGGCTGGCCTGAGCGTGGCGACTTCAATTGCTGAGGTAACGCATTGCTTGCCTCTCTTTGATTCTGTTACTTGGCTACTGTTTGATTTATTCGCAATGGCTTGGGCGCATTGTTGGGGAGCAATAGGATTCATTAACAATTGAGATGAGGATGCTGAGTAAGAAATAGCTGGTCGGTAGATGGCTTGGCTGAGTGATATGTTAATTTTTTAGAGTTTGTGCTCTCTGTTTTATTCATCACTGGATTATAAGCATATGTAGAATGCGTCCGTTCAGTGATTGTGTTAAGTTTTTCTTTAGAGATAATGTAACTGTAGACTTACATGTCCTAATCGACTGACAATACATTGCCAATTTTTTTTTTTTAATTATTTCTGTTGGCCAAGAGAAGTACGTTGCTACTTGCCATGACATTATTGCCAGAACTTTGTGGTGGAATTATGTGGTTACTGCCCCATCTTTTTTTCGCCGAAATCTACGTGGGTTTCTTAGCATTTAGAATTTGGGTAGTTGTAATGCTGGCTAATTGTGAATCCGATATGTTGGCAGGTCTACAAAGCCAGTGAGTATAAGCGCGTTCTTGCAATATGTGGACCTGGGAACAATGGTGGTGACGGCCTGGTAGCTGCGCGTCATTTGTTTCATTTTGGGTACAAGCCATACATCTGTTATCCTAAGCGTACTCCGAAGCCTCTTTATAATGGTCTGGTTACTCAGGTTGGACACAATTTTGAGTCCAATATGCTGGAACAGTTATTTAGTGGCAGCTTTTACATTTTCTTACTGGTATCTCCCTGTCTGCAGCTCGAATCTCTGAGAGTTCCTTTCTTGTCAGTAGAAGATCTTCCTTCAGACTTGTCTACAGAGTATGATATCTTGCTGGATGCAGTATTTGGGTTCTCATTCCATGGTAATTACTTTAACGTCCCAAGTTTAAGGATTAGGTTAAAGCTTCTCTTTTGGTAGTTTCCTTGGTGTTCCATGTTGATTGGAAATTATCTCTGTTCTATTTCCGGGATGTAAGTTTCACCCGAGTTCCTACAAATTGTAATGATATAAGGACACCAACCCACCACTCTCCTTACATGTTGATACTGCTATTTGACTTAAAGAGCAAAGGCTTACCATACTACAGCATGTTTAAATGAGAGGAGAATGTCAATATGCGTGGTGAAGCCTCTTAACTTATAACTTTGTCTTTAGCATTTCCATTCTTGTGGAATCTGAACAGACTTTGGGTACTCATCGCAGGCTCACTTGATGCCTGTCTTGTAACTTGAATAGATTCTCTTCTTCTTCATGGACAAAGCTACACTTCGTGGAGTTGGAGGATATTAACCTGACTTGATTTTGTGGGATATATATGAGTGGTGCTTCTTCTCTAACAATTCTTTAATTCCACTAAACTTCCAAAAGGGCTTAAACAGGTGAAAATTCCAAACCAGACACACAAGAGTGCGATGTTTATAGGGAAAATATGATTGTTCAACTTTTGAAGATGAAATATTTTTTCACTTACGGAAGTCGACTTTAGAATAATGATGATAAAATAATTTCCCCCTGTAACGAAAACTGGGATATATCACTGTCCTGCATTCTCGATGGTCTCTCTGATAGAGTCATACTCCTTCTGTGCATGCAAGGAGAAGGCATATCCTTCACTTTACTTGTACTCCTCTGTCTGTCTCTTTATGTTCTGGCACTTCTGGCTAAATTTCTTTGTATGATTTTTCCTTTTTCATTTCCTCTGAGGTATCGACTTATTTTCAAATTCCTCAGGTGCCGCAAGGCCGCCTTTTGACAATATATTAAGAAGATTGGTGGGAATACAGAAGAGTGACCAAGCAAATAAAAAATCTCCTGTAATTGTCTCCGTAGATATCCCTTCCGGATGGCATGTTGAAGAAGGGGACGTCAGTGGTGAAGGCATCAAGCCTGATATGTTGGTATATTTCCTGCGGGACTTTTGAAGTGTTCAAATTAATGCATCATACCAAAATGTGGTTGCTCTTTACAAGCTACTAAAAAATTAACATCATGCCTGTACGTTTTCATTTGTTTAGGTTTCTCTAACTGCTCCAAAGTTGTGTGCAAAGCAATTTCATGGTCCACATCACTTTTTAGGAGGTAGATTTGTCCCGCCACCTATAGCAGAAAAATATAACCTCCGGCTTCCTTCATATCCTGGAGCATCAATGTGTGTCCGTATTGGCAAGGTCCCTCAAGTTGATATATCAGCTATGAGAGAGAACTACATTTCACCGGAGTTTCGTGAGGAAGAAGTTGAGGCTGACCCCATCAAGCAGGTTATTTTTAGATGATGAATGATGTTGCCTCTTTCAATGAGTTTGTCATCTACTATAATTTTTTGTGTCTAGCACACATTTTTCAACTTCTACGTAATAGTTTTACCTATTGAACCACGATTCCTTCCACTTTATCACCAACAAGTGACAACTTCCTGTAGTTCCACAAATGGTTTGAAGAAGCAGTGGCTGCTGGGTTGCGGGAACCAAATGCCATGGCATTGTCAACTGCTGGCAAGGATGGGAAACCGTAAGTTTGTGCTTTCTTCCACTCTTCCACTTCTTTATCTCCTAACTATCACGTTGTGGAATTCTCTAGTTGAGTCGACTCTCATCCAGATAATGACTTCCGATGGTATCTATGAAAGCCTTAACTCCATTTGCCTATTTTTATAAATGTTTGATATGTCCAGATATTGTTTAAGAACTTCCTAATTAGACGAAAGGTACAGAAAATTCTTTAGTCTTGCTGCAGTGATGGCCCTTTCATGGCTAAGAGCTTATAGTGGGTTGTTGACATCAGCATGTCATGTTTGTGTAGTATGTCTTGAAACAATGACATGTCGACAAACGTGGTTGAATTAGTCTGATTCAAAAAATTGTTGTTTAATCACAGCTCATCACGCATGGTTTTGCTGAAAGGAGTTGACAAAGATGGCTTCGTCTGGTCAGTGCTATTTTTTTTGCCATTGCAATATTGCCCAGGTGCTGAATACGGACTTTTTTGACAGCCAAATATTTAATATATATTGCTCCCTCCTTTAGGTACACCAATTATGAAAGTCAAAAGGGACGTCAATTATCTGAAAATCCTTGGGCATCACTGCTTTTCTACTGGGAAAGCCTCAACCGTCAGGTAATCATGCAAATTTGAGGACTGTGTTAAGAATTGACAGATCTAGTGATGAGTCAATTATTCCGGAGGACTCTACATCTTCTGGTGGAAGTGAATTGATGTAAAGCAGTCGCTTGATATATCACTGATCAATTAAATTCTTCGAGAGGCATGGAATCTGGAATTGTTCTAACACAATGTTAGATGGTGACAGGGTTAGTTCATTTAAAATGAGGTGAACTTCCTTGTTTTCTAATTGTGGCAGAGCAATCATAAATGATGGTTATCGAATCTTTCTACAAGTTATACAAACCAAAATCAGCTATTGAGAAGCTTGATTGAGAATTTTGAAATTTTGAGTCTAGGTAAGAGTGGAAGGATCTGTTGAGAAAGTTTCCAATGAAGAATCTGACCTGTACTTCCACAGCCGTCCTCATGGAAGTCAGATTGGAGCAATAGTTAGCAATCAGGTATCTTCGGTTTAATAAATTGGCATAAATCAGCTAATAAATTAAGCATCCATTTATGAGACAATTTCTGTTTTTCCCTTCAGAGTTCTATAGTTCCTGGAAGGCAGGTGCTCCACCAACAGTACAGAGAGTTGGAGCAAAAGTTTTCTAATGTGTAAGTTAGGATGATTATTCTAGTTTATACCTTCATCATGTACGATCAGCTCCATAACCTTTCCTCTTAGATTTCCATATTGTATGAGTGCTCAGAACTGCAGTTCTCTGCATGAAAACTGATCATATCTTAATTTTGTGTATTTTAAAGATGATCTGGTGTATGCTACTTGACAATGATACCCTGTGATGATCTGGTGTGAATTTTTTTTTTTAATCTCCTGTTGTGCATGTGTATATCACAAACGTGGGGTGAAGTTTCCTTTCCTTTGTATGGGATGCAGAAATTTGATTCCAAAGCCTAAACACTGGGGAGGATTCAGACTTAAGCCAGAGATATTTGAATTTTGGCAAGGCCAGCAGTCTCGCCTGCACGACAGGTAAAGTTGCTTCCTAATCTGGCCAAAGGTTTTCTTATCACTCTATACAAAACAAATGGAAGGATTTTAACGATTGTCGATTTCTAGATGATATGTAATCACAGGAATCTACATGGATATTGTCATCTTTGTATCAATCGTTTTTTAAGTCTTTGGCTGTGATCCATTGCTTTTCTTTCTGGAGTTATTTTATCTTTTCATGGTTAAAATTAATAGTCTCATAGGAGGAGAGATCTTGCTGCATTCCGTTTAGTTGGGGAGCAACTTGGGCTTGGTGCCATGTTGGATTGGCTCCATGGCTCTATACTTTACACTATGTGAACGATTAACAATTAGATATTGTCTGTAATAAGTCTCAATGCTGTGCTGGCCCAAAGGCACATGGAAATGGGGGTTCTTGTGAGTAAGAGTAATCCTGAACATATAGCGCGAGTTCTAACGTGAGCAAATTTTATTAATGAAACGATAAAAGAACCTGTGTGGGAGCATTAGGAATCCCCGTGGTGCAGGATCTTTTTCCACAGAAGATGATGTGCGAGTAAACATTCATAACTAAAATTCTTGACAGATAGATGGAGCATGTGGAATAATGCCCGAGTGAATGAGGCGTGCTTGATTTTGGTTCACACAATGCCTTTTGGTTGATTGTGGATGGTCTTCTTACAGGTTGCAGTATCGTCCGCAAGAGGTTGACGGAAGACAAGTCTGGAGAATCGTTCGACTGGCTCCCTGACTAGCTTCTTTAGCTTCCTCGCTGTGATATTCATCAATCATGGTATTGTGCAAAATAAGTACAGCATCCTCTTTAACATCGTGGGGTTTGTGACATGAAATCACAAGAGAATTGCAGGAATATAATTTTTACCACCTCTTTCAATGTATCAACTGCAGGCCTCTGTAGATTTTATGTTATTACTATTTGTCTCAATGACTTCTCTCATGCAATAATCAAGTCAAATGTTAAATAAAGGATAAGTGGTATGCAGATCCATGTCTAAGTGATATTTAGTTCTTTTTGTCAAATCTTAGGCTCCTTTCATTTCATGGAATTTAACAATTCGGGAAAATGTTTTTGAACAAGTTATTTTTTAGAAAATTGGCAAGAATTGTAATATTTGTCTGAAATTCACAAAATTGAGGTGGAAATTATTCTGCGATTTATTTTTTTTAAAAAGAAACACACTATAATGTGAGATATAAAGGCTGCACAAGCTAATTAATCAAATTTTCAAATTAAAATTTAATGATATATACTTTTTGAGTTGTAGCTTATTTATTCTCTCCTGTTTTTCAAATCAGCGTTTCATTTTGAAATAACTACCCTACAAGAAAGAAGAAATTAATTCGCTTTAATGCTGTGTGATGGAAACCAATATATTCCTTTTCACTCTCTCCAAATTTTAGTTCACCCATTCATTTCCTCTATTTTCCTTTTTTTATTTTTACAACACCAATACTTTTTTATAGGAAAAATTCCAAAAAAGGGTTTGAAGTGCTCGTATTTTCTCAAATAATGACTTAAAATGGATTTTGTTTCAAAAGAAGAGGCTTGAAGTGTCGTCACTTTCTTAAATTAAGGTTGGTTATGTCATTTTCAAATAAGGGTCTGACTTTCCAATGATCAAGGATATTTTCGTCATTTATCATTTTCCTTTTGTTCTTTTTTTTTTTTTTTTTTTTTTTTTTTTTTTTTTCTTCTTCCTCTTCGTCGGTGGCGGCGGCGACACCCACGAAGGGCGAGCGAGAGTCACCCTCGCCCGATCCAGCAACCCTCACTGCCATAGGCGATGGGTGGCCTTACTTAGGGAGGCCAACCACCCTCGTTGGCCGTAGACAAGGGCCTGCAAGCCCTCGCTGGCCACGGGTGAGGCCATCTTGCCAGTGGTCGATGAGGGTCATCGAGCCCTCACTCACGGTCAGCGAGGGCTTACAAGGCCTCACAGTTGGCCACGACATTCTAGAGAGGGGGGCCTTGCCGACCTTGAGGTTGGCCACAAGGGACGGCCTCCCTAGGCGAAGTCGCCCCTCGCCTATGGGCGGTGAGGGTGGCCCTCGTTTAGCCCTCTGTGGGTGTCGCTGGTGGTTGGCCAACCACCGACAAAGAGAAAGAATGAGAACTAGAAAAAAGATAAGAAAAAACAAAGATTCGGACAAAAATACCATTGATTGATTGGAAAATTTAGCCAACTGACGACCGGCGAGACCCTTATTTGAAACAATCATAGGCACTTTATGCCCTTATTTGAAACAACCAATACTATTTCAGGCTCTTATTTGAAACAAGATTCATTTCAAATCATTATTTAATAAAATGAGAATATAGGGCTTTTTTTGAAAATTTTCTTTTTTTATATGTTATGAAAAAGAATTAAAAACAATGCCACGCAATCTGAAGCAATATTAACATTGCATAGAGATGAGTGCCCAACATTGAATAGTTCCTTTCAACGGAAGAATGATTTGAGTCACGCTTATGGGTCTTGTTAAGGCTCCGATGAAAATAAATGAATTCCCAAAAAATTCAAAAAATAATCATTCGCATCATTCATCAGTCAAAATTATCAGTCAAAAGTAATATTTTTCTCGATCTCCGATATTTTTTTGAATCATTTATCTATTCACGGAACAAACATTGCCATCGATGATGATTCATGAGAAGCGTCCCACGTGTCTCGGAGGATCCCAGGTTGGAAAATCAAAATTCGAAGCTGTGGGCCCCTTCTGTGCAATCAAAGCCGCGTACTAATCTCTGATTTCTTGCAAGTAACACGAAAAAAAGGCCCAAAATAAAATAAATAAATAAAAAAAACAAAATTTTTGAAAAAAAGGAAGAGGGAGAGAGAAAGAGAAACGACGTTGCATGTTGTGATTTCTGATACGTTAAGAATCTGAGATCGATTGACATCGACCGTCGCATCCCACGCATTCAAACCCGAGAACGACCCCACGTTGCTTCTCCCTCCTCCTCTCCTTCTCCTCGAACCTTCTCATCCACCGACCCTCCGCCGATCGATCCTCGCCGGAGCCGCCAGGAGCCATGAGCCAGCTCGAATCGGATCCGGCTCACCCGCCGAAACCCTCGCCCGACCCCGATCCCAAGCCTGCCGCCGCTGCCGCTGCCCCCACTCCTCCGATTACGCGCCCTACCCCAAGCTCGACCCCAACGACGTCGCCCCCCTCCCCCGCTGGCGAGGCCCCCGTGCTCCGATCTCCGGCGTCGCCGCCACCTCCATGCCCTCGGAGTCGAATCCCTACGTCGCCCCCGCCCCCGCCACCGCTCCGCAATCGTCTGTCAAGAGTGAGTCGCGTGCCGACGATTCGGCGATTGGATTCGAAATTGAGGAGGGCTGTTCTGGTTTCCTTTTGTTTAGTTTATCGATTCGTGTATCTCGTGATTGTGCGCAGATACGATGGATTCGGTGAAGGATGCGCTCGGGAGATGGGGAAAGAGGGCGGCCGAGGCGACTAAGAAGGCCGAGGATCTCGCCGGGAACATGTGGCAGCACTGTAAGTTCCCTTGCCTCTTCTAGTTCCTTATGATTGCCGCTTAAGTTGAGTGACGAGAGAATTTCTGGACGTCGCGAGGGATTCGATGGTGTGTTTGGCTATGCCTTTTGATATATGACCTTGTCCAATCGTTAATTCGTGATTCTATTGGAAAAGCCTTGTTCTAATACTTGAAGTCGGAGTGAGTAATTTTATGTGGAAATTTGCCTCCTAAGTCACCTGATGCACCTAGCGAAAAAAGAAGAAGAAGAAGAAGAAGAAGATCATTTGATTGCGTATCAACTAAAAAATTGTCTCTTGAACAGTGAAAACGGGCCCCAGCTTTGCTGATGCTGCTGTCAGCAGAATTGCTCAGGGAACAAAAGTTCTGGCGGAAGGTGGTTATGAGAAGATTTTCCGGTCTACTTTTGAAACTGTTCCTGAGGAGCAGCTCCTGAAGTCGTATGCATGTTATTTGTCAACGTCTGCTGGTCCAGTGATGGGCACCCTATACTTGTCTTCGGCGAAGCTTGCATTTTGTAGCGACAATCCTCTTTCCTACAAAACTGGTGATCAGACTGAATGGAGTTACTATAAGGTGTACTTCCTAATTAAAGCATCAGCTTCATTCTGAAGATGGTGGTTTTGGTTGATTTCCATGATGAGGAATTTAACTTGTTATACGTGCTTCTAATGAGTTTGCTTTTTGAAACTTATGAGGTTTTCATGGTTTTTGCTTATATAGATGACACATACGCACAATCATTTGTTGCTGGGGTGTATGCTGGAGATATCATGTTACTTTGGCATTTGGGTGAGAGGAGAGAGAACAAGCTGTGGGTCCTTTTTCTTTGTAAATAACCAATTTTGTCCCACTCTAGTATGCAGAAAATGTAGAAGGATAAGTTAAAGTCAGAGCAGAATAAATTCTAAACAAATAAAATCAGATTAGATCAGGGACGAGTGAAAGAGATTGTTTGTTTCTCTTTGGAAAAAGTGGATCTTTTTGTCAAAGCTTCTCCTTTCAAGTGATACATTCCATTTGATGTTGTGATGGACTGCCTTCAAAGTTTTCTTTGTTAACCTGTGAAGTTGAACCTACTTGCTTTCAACATTTGTCACAAATTTGTGGTGATATTAGAGTTTTTAAGTTTTGGCTTTGAAGAAGCTGCTAGAAAATTAGAAGGTCAAACTCTATAATGTTCAAATTCAGCCACTGCTACAATACTATAAAATGATGAACTGACTCAAGTTTTTAGTCATGATTTCATGTTCAATGCTTGTGAAAGCGTGGTTGTTTTTAAATTCACCTTGATACTTTTGTGTGCAATAGCTTACAGAGAAGAATAATGATCATGCCGGCTGGGAAGGAGACAAATAAATGACATTATCTTGTCATTACAATTCACTCTGTCGTTTCAACTTATATAGTTTGGCATTTTGGTCTGCTTGATCCCTTTTACAGTCAAGGCCTAAAGGGTACTTCCTACCATACCAACCTTTTCTTCTAGGGATGACAATTTGCTTAGCCTCAAGGAGACTTGCATCCTAAAATATCACATGTAAGCTTATAGTATGAGAGGGACCAGCATTGGCCTACACTTAGTGGGATGGATGGGCCACTAATATGGGGTAGGGATGGGCCTAAAAAAGGCAGCTCCTCTTGTATGATACACATTAACCGTGTAATTGCGACAAGTTGAGTCTACTTAGTTTATAACTCAAACTTGACTGTTACTTGAAAGCTCTTACCTAACTCTGACCTGGAGTTTGGTGTACTGTGCACCAATGCATCTCTCTCCCTCTGTCTTTCTCGCTTGATCGTTTGTCTTACTTTTGCCTATTTGTGGTTTCGTTGCCATGGAAATTTATCCATGTCGTAAATAATTTCTCTTTTTCCATGAAACTTAAAGAGTTGTAGATGATAATAAGGTGCTGGATTTTCAATCTGATAGTGTGAGCTTTCGATTCTTTTTCCTACTTTGAGGGCGAAAAAGTATCTTAAGGAATTGGTGGTTTGTGAGTGTGAGTCAGTTTGGGGGTAGGGACGACAATACCACAATTCCACACTGTTGGTACATACGAGAAGGTCAAGTCTCGCATGTTGCACAGGTTGGAGAGGGAATGTATGGTGTGTTAATTAAGTTCCCAACCTGCCTGCTCATTGCCATTGTTACCCTCTTGCCAAGTAGAAGTTTCTTTATCAGCTTGTGACCCTGAGATTAGTTGAGTTTTGTTTACTGAGGCTCGTGTGGGGCATTCTCTGTGTAGCATGTCATGGACTGATCTGTGTTGTCTTGCTTCAAATGCAACTCTTTCTTTGCGTCATCTCTAGTTATATTTCACATTTGGTGATGCTTTTTCCTAAATGTCCTGATGTTTTTCACCTTACTTAGGTGGTAATTCCGTTGCATCAACTGAAGGCAGTCAATCCATCAACAAGCAGGGTCAATACGGCTGAAAAGTACATCCAGGTTATTTCTATTGATAATCATGAATTTTGGTTCATGGGCTTCGTTCAGTATGATAGTGCCGTGAAAAATCTTCAAGGAGCAGTACAGCCCAATTCGCATGCTGTGTAGCTTATCTCTTTATGGTGGCCTAAGGTGCACTGTGCTCCAAGAGTTGCATGCAGACTATATTCTGCACAGTGTGATATCTTGAAACTAGATATATTTCATGATGTGCTCTGCTCTGACTGGTTCAAGGTTGTAATGTTTATGTAGATTGTAAGATTTTCCTATAATATAGATGTTATGAACCGAGAGTGGACTTGAATTTCAACTTGGTAGATGGTGATGGAAGTCCTTGTTGAGAAGAAGGTGCCTCTTGTTTTTGTTCCTTGATTGTAAAATGATTCTTTTTGCCATTGCTTTGAAATATTAAATAATTCTATCTAGCGTTTTACTTTTGCAGAGTTCACATGATGACTTTGTAGAGCTTCATATTTTATTCACGTTGCTAGTTCTGTGCAATTCTGAATGTGGCAAATTCGGTTACAACTCGACTTAGAATGTCTCTGGAGGCTTTGCATTCATAAGGTCAATCTTTGCATATACGAATCATGAGCAGCACAACAAAGTGGATTAGCCAATGCTCATGCCACATATAAACATGTTTACGTGGTTTGCCAGCTCTCAGTGATTTTACTTATTGGGCATTGAACTATAATAAATGGGCACTTTCTCAAAATTAACACAATTGGCTGAATCTGGTTAGAAAGACAAGTGAGCTATGTGAAAACAAGGGCATATGAATGTTGCATTTAGTTTTCGGATGAAATAAGCTAAGAATGCAATTGCTATGCATGATAATATAAACATAGCACTAGTAATGGAATGCATGTTTTGGAATTTCTTAGCTTGAAATAAATCTCAGTAGCCCTCTTATTCTGTATTCTCGAAATTTATTAGCTTTTTATCATCGAATTGCACTAGAAATAAGCTAGGAATGACATTCCGTATTCTCGAAATGGCTTTTCATCTGTTTAGTTTGTACTATATAACTTTTTCATTCCGCATTGGGCCGAGTAACGTTAACGTGATTTGAAGCAATGGTAAATATTGGACCGGTGGAAGATTGTACGTATTGCATATAAAAATTGTTTGTCAAACATGGTGCTAGCGATGGTAGAGCCACAATATTTCTGCTAGGGGTGTCAAATGGGTGGGTTGGGTCAGGTTAAAATGGTCCGACTCACATTGATCCATTTAACCCGTTTTAACCCATTTTCATGTAATGTAAATTTGATGATCCATACCCGACCCATACCAAATCCATATTATCAACATATATTAATATTTAACTTAATTTAAGAAAATCTACTCCCACTTATTTAGTCCACTTTAAACTTTTCACATATAAATTATTTGAATAAAAATTTCACATTAAATTTATAAAGTAAATTAAATAATAAAAAATTAGTAAATAAAAAAAATGTGGATACCTCTAAATTGAAATAGTTTTTGGAAAATAATTTCACGGCGATGGTGACGGCGGCGTGATGGTGGGATCGGCAACGGAGGTCGAGAACACATAGAGAAGGGGAATGGAAAGAGAGAAATGATGAGTTTACCTAATAACTCATTCAACTCATATTTGACCCATATTTAATTTTCACTTAACCCATATTTTATCCATACTTAACTTTCACTTGACCCATATTTAATCCATATTTAACTTTCACTTGACCTATATTTGAGTTAGTCATAATATGGATTTATGACTAATTTTAACACCTCTAATTTTTGCTCTAAGTAGACGCTAGAGATGATGATGCGAAATGTTTGTCAAACACCTTAGCGGAGCTAAAGCATTCGTTTTCGTTGTCTGTAATTTTCAAAAGGAAAGGGACCAAAAAAAAAGCTATACCAAGCATTCATTCATTTTTAAGTTAGTGGAGTAACAAGAAGATATTCAGAATACAGTACATCATAGGGAAAGATAGGAAGGGGAAATGGGGGGATGAGAGATGAGCATTCCAGAGAGTAGAGGGAGCCGTGAGTCTATATAATACCCTATAAAACTTTAGATAGATCACATGACAATCACAATGAAAATTTCTTTTCAACAAAAAAGGCAAATTATGTGATCTTCATGGGGTAAGTTTGATCATGAAATTCCATACCTTTAAGGGCGAAGAGAAGCAAAATCTCAAATTGGCGTCGGCAGAACACGCAATTTGACTTCTTCCTGTTCTGTCTAGTGTCTTTTCATTGGACGTGCATAGCACAATTCCGAGACTCTCATCCGCCATCAGGATTGCAGCATCCGTTGGATCCATCTAACCGATCATCGCTTTAAGAAAAGGATGGAAACAATCGAGGGAGGAGGCCACTATTGATCACCGACAGCTAGCGCGTCAATCGATACATCCACGACGGGATGCTTTCTACGTACTGCTTTTGAGGCTTATAATAATAACCAATTCCTGGCAATGAGTGCCTATCTCAATTGATGATATTGCTAGATATTGAAATCCTGACATTTCGATCGATCAGGCAAGGACGTAACCCGCATATGGCTATATATTGCTATCTCAATTGATGATATTGCTAGATATTGCTAGATATATGTACGTCCGGATCCAATTGGTCATGAACATCGTAAGGTGCTGCTCTTCACGAATCCCAGCATAACCCTGGTTGAAATGGATATGCCCACCACTTCACTTTCACTTAGGCCGGGGCCAAGTCAGTGGGGGACCCTGTCGGGCTCCTTCCCCCCTCCCCCCAAAAAAGAACAAACTGTACGTGAGAGTTTCCCTGTACACCCACGAGTAAGCAAACCCAAGGGATTTCAGTTATTTCGGTTCTCTCGCTCTATGTTCATTGTGTAAAAAATTGTCCCCCTGTAGTAACTTAAAATTTATTATTGGTTGGGCTCACAAGAGGGGCTAGTCAAGTATTGAGTCGAAATAGCCTTATCCAATGTCGCCCACGATATGACAGGTATTAGATTTTCTACAAAATGGCGGGACCCAAACGAGATCAATGAGGCCTAACTCGGGAATTAGACTCAACGGAGAATACGCTTGTCTAAATCCATCGAAATTGTGCTTCAAGTCTTGATGGGCTTAGGCGGGCTAAGTGACCCGTTGAAATCTGCTTGTGCTCATGATTGGGTTTATAGTAAAACCTTTCCTTCCCCAAAACAACCAAGAGTAAAATGGTCACCTTTTTGTTGTCTCCAACTCCGAGCTTTGGACGGGGATTCATCCAGGATAGAGGCAAGTTATGGGTTCGAGTCCTTTAAGGGAAATATCTACGGAGCTCCAATTTTTGGAATCACAACATTAAGGCATCAGCATCTTCCTTATGGAAGGCAATTATGGATATGAGAGAAATACTCAAATTGGGAACTCTTTATTAGGTAGGGGATAGTAAGTTGATTAAGGTTGGCAATCATCCTTAGATTCCTTATGTCCCAAATCATTTTTCTTCTTTTATTAATCCTAACCCTCTTTTGAAGCAAAGGAAGATCAAGAGCTTCTCGAGGATAATCTTGGAAGATATATAGTCTAAATCCGGTGATTTGCATAAAATTAATCCAAGTGATTCTTCAAATTCATGTTCTGATCTGCATTTGGGTTAATAGACCTATTTGGTAGCCAAATATCGACAGCATATTCATGGTTAAATCCACCTATAAGCTGGTAACAACTCTGAGATTTGGAACGACATGCGGAAAGCTAAAATTCATGAGTAGCACAAGATGATGTTATGGAGGACGACAACTAATGTTTTGCTTTGTCGTGCTAACCTAGGTAGATTACTTCACATCCTAGACCCTTCTTGCCCATTGTGTGGAAACTTAGAGGAAAATACAATCTATATGTTCATAACATGCTCCTTGGCCCAAATTATGTGGAGACAGAGCCCATGGGATATCATCTTGTCTCTTGGAACTTCGGCTCGCCAGAGGAGATGGTAAACCACTTTCTTGACCCAAGACAAATAGCATAAAGAATGGGCATGGCCTGCAATTGCTTCACCCTTTTTGCAGCAATTCGATGTGTTAGAATGTGGCATTATAGAAATGCAACATTACATGATCAGTCTATTCCAAATCCTTCACAAGCGGTCAAGCTAGTATAATAAGATTTCATGGAATTTTCGAACATGTTCAGGGAAGGGAACAAAGTTGTGAAAAGCAAAGAAGCTTATTTTACTTGAGGAAAGGATAGACCCATGGCTCCCCCGTTGGATCAAGGATTGAAGTTTACTGTAGATGGTGCATAGAAGGATAATAGAGGGACCATGGGTATTATTGCACGATCACCTAGAGGCTCATTTGTCTAAGCATAGACTAGACTTGAGAGATAGAAGTCACCAATGGAAACGAAGCTGTAGTTTTTCTTCTAACCTGCAAATTTGCTCAGTCTCTCATTATTCACCAAGCGGTATTTGAAAGTGACCGCGAGGTTTTAATTGATACCATTTAACAAAAGGTCCATGGCCTTGAAGTATGCTTTCTACTTCGCAACAACTTAGTATGGAGTTTGATGTGGACTCCTAGACCCAACAATGGCGATGCTCATGAGTCATGAGCTTGCAAATGGGTTTCTTTTAGATAGGAACAGCATCTTCGTTTATTTTTAACAATGTCTCATCTAGAGTTAAAAATATAATGTTGGTGGAGTGTTTTTTGCTTTATTGTTTTAATGCAAGTGCCAGTTCTCCTTGTAATGTTCGACTGCTTTGTTGGAATGGAAAGTTTGTTCTAGTAAAACCTCCAAGCTTTGGATCTAAAATGTGATGGTGTCCATCCGGATCTTGCAACTTAGGGGTGATCGACTCCCAGTCCGATTTAGTTCCAAGGTGGAACCGGGAACTGGACTGAGAGGATCGATTCCCATTTTTGGGACCGAACCTACCGGACCGATCCAATGAAACCGGCCACTTAGCAAAAAAAAATTTAAAATTTAAAAAAATACTAAAGTTATTATTATTTGAGAATTTATTTCATTTTTTAAGAAATTAAAATAAATAAAAAGAGTCGGATTAATCAGTATGGTGCTGTCCCGATTCCTCCTCGAACCTAAAATTGGACCAAAAATCACCGGTTCCAATTTTATAGAAACAGAACCAGACCGATGTCCCTAGGAACTAGACTAAACCGAGGGTACAATTTCAACCGCTCAATCACGTGGGGCCCACATCATCGGAGGGTTATGATTGAGTGGGTTCAACTACTCCCACTACAAGTAATGAGGGTACCTATGCAATGACTTCTCGAGGTTCGAGGTCTTTTAAGGTTAGTTTGAGCACGACTTCCGCTTTGTCTTTGCCTTGCTTTGGGTCAGTCAATCAAAATCTATTCCCACTTGTGGCCCCAAAAGTATTGCTTCAGTTAGAATGTGAACCAGGGAGCGACAAAAAATAAGAGTTTTTTCTGTACCATTGACCTCAGGGCTGACCGGCAGAGCTGTGAAACTGTCATTCACATCCGCCTAAAGTAATATAAATGCTTCACATTAATACCATATCATATGAAGCACAAGCAGTACATGAAAGAAATGAATTAAGGATGACGCATAGGAATGACCCCCTATCAGACCTACCGACGACAATGAACTTGCAGCGTCTTTCCGTACTCATTCTGAGAAGTTTCCGCCCTAGTTCCTCGATCCTGCCTTCTGCTTTCTATAAGGAATAGTCACTCCTCCTTTCATGGAAACACGACGCGTCAGATATTCCCTTTCTTTTTCACGATTGTCGATATGGGACCGGATTGAAAATGCGGTGCCGAAGTTTCATAACAGTAACGAAAAATTTCAGAAAGTCTGGCCGCGTCGTGCAGGGTTAATTTTTTCACGGGTCTGTAACTCAATCATCTAAGGTGCAATTTCTTGTCAGCATCTAAAGTCCTAGTATTATATTGACCTGAAGACTTGTAAGCATTCCCTGTTGCTATTCTCCTCCGAATTATGTCGTTTTTATTGGCAGCGACGGAAGCAATTGCATGGTAAGCCAAGAAGAATCTCCCGTCGACCCTTATTTTCTTCTCTCACTAATCTTTGTTTCTCGCATCTCAAGATGACACCGCTAATTACATTGAACGACCTGGTAATCCGATCTGGAAGGAATCAAACTCCACAAAAATGGAACAGAAAACATCAGCATTTCTCATGTACATCGCGGTATACTGTAAACGTAACTGAAGCTTCGCCGACTAGTGTACAATTCATCTTCATCAGCTTGATACTTCATCCAGGAGTTTATACCTTCTGACGACTCTTTTCCTCCTTAATACAGCCTGCTTTCTCATGCCAATGCCAGCATTGCCGTTTGACTTTGACCGCTCCTCTTCCTTCTTCCTTCTGCGCTTCTCTTCCAAGTCACCATTGGAGATGATCCTCTTTCGGGCAGTAGGAGCCAAGCTCTCCGGTGGCTCCTTCTGTTTCTTAGTGCGCTGAAACTGCAAAAAATCAGTCGTTTCGCCTTTCGGGTCGTCATTATCATCAAGGTAACCTAATTTTCTGCCACTATTATTTCTCTTCTTGCTCTTCTTATCGCTACCCTCTTCACAAGCGCCGTTCTTGCGGGACGACGAAGGATATGAAGATTTATTTGTCCTCTTCTTGGCGGAGGATCCATCTTGATTCTGAGCCAGACACCAGTTGCAAACTTGGTATGACTTGGCCTTGGGGTAGAGATTGCTACAGTACCTGCATTACTTTCGGATGTCAAATGACCACTAAAATTTTTCGCATGATCAAGAATTGAAACCCTCTTGAGCATTAGAGAGAGAGAGAGAGAGAGAGAGAGAGAGAGACCTGTGTTGAGACCTGAAATGGCAAATCTTGCACTGAAGAAGCTCCTCAGGCAAGCCATGATCCCCACACATGCAGCACTCGTCGCTCGCCGTTGTCGATGTTGGGATGCCAACCTTTGTTATTCCCTCTGCCTCATGTTTCATCGTTGAATGAGAGAGAGAGAGAGAGAGAGAGAGAGAGAGAGAGAAGGGAGAGAGGGAGGCAACGAGTTTGGTTGATGGCCCTTCTTTCTCTTTATCGCGTGTATTTAAATTAGTATCGTTTTCCATGTCGATCGTGTGTGAAAGGCGATACGATGAGGATTCTTGGTCTTGCCACGAACGAAAGGTTTAATAATTGACGTAAGAAGGAGAAACACCACACCTTCCTGGCAAGTTCTCATTTTAAAGACGCAAATCCATTCTTCTCCCACAAGTTTTTTAGGGTTCTTATTGTCTCCAATTCCTTATCTTTTTTAGTTGGACAATAAAACTCCCACATTCTCCACACGCGGTGTTAGGATAACGCGATGAAAAGTTATGCAAATTCCAAAGGATTGCGCGGCCCCACAGAAATCACTCGCGTGAGGTTATAATCAGCCCGACGCAGAATAAAAATTTCATGTGATGTGAATTTCGTAATTTGTGAATTCGGTGGATGATATTTGGGTTGATATTACAACTCTAAATTTATATATGTGAAAGATTTACCTCAAACCAAGAATCCTCATCGTATTTTTGACCATCAAAAATCCTAAACTTATATATTTATAATAAACTTACACTCCGTTAGTTTCCGTTAAATTGAATTAATATCACAGAAAATCACAAAATGGTACACTTATAAGTAAATCCCAAATTAGGACATCCATCAGCTATCACATATCAATCAATTCTGTAATTTAATGATAAATTTTAACAAAAATTAACGAAAAATAATAAAATATAAATTTATCACAAATATATCAATTTTAAATTTTTTATAATTAGAAAATTAATTTTAAATATATTTATTACGGATGCATAAGATTCAAGACAATAACCATGGCATCTTGTACTGGAACAAACCCCGCTTACGTCGACTTGACTCACGTCTAGCGAAAGTGATGGTCTTTTGGCCAATAGTGTCAATCAGCAATCACTGACTTTTAAGGGTTCTCTTTCTACTTTATGTCGCATCGTTGACGTCGTCTCGATGATGACCATTCGGAAGATGCGCGAAAGCAATTCGTCTCTTTTACATGGATCCGATGTGGGTGTTTTTCTTTCTCTCTCTTCACTTTTATTGGACCTCGATGATCCCTCTTTCTCGATTATAATGTGGCAATTATTGAACTCGTAGGCTCTTAAAATCAAAGTCCAGACCCTTTCAATACGCTATTCATTTCGGTCCAAATCAATATGCGTCGTACTTGTCTTTTTTAGACCGTCAAAAATACTTTGGTCACACGAAAGTCTATTTCAATTTGGTCCAGACGGACTTCCAAATCATCGACGACGGGATCAATAAGGTGAGAATTCCCCTATGCACAGGAAACAAAGACGAGCACCTTGCGGTCAACTTCTTTTGTTGACAATAAATCAACAGCATAGATTAATGGATGCTTTCCTCGTCATCTTAGAACAATGGTAAACTCAAAGCATTTGAATTTTGACTTGAAGTTGAAGCAACGGAGAATCAAAACTACATTTTGAACCGCCAACTACGCCTCTTCGTCTTAGAACGCTAATAAACTCAACCATTTGAATTTTGACTCGAAGTTGAAGTGACAGAATCAAAACTACATTTTCAGCCACCAACTATACGATCGATGTTAGGATAAGTCCACAATTGTGAAAGGTTATTTCATTTACAACAGCCAATATGCTGTGATCAGCCGGTCACATCGCTCATGTGATGATTTGTCATATGACACATGACGCATAAATTTTAAAGTTGCTCATTTGTGATAAAACTTGATAATCCGCAATCAGCTTCTCCTACAATTAGTACCGTAATTTTCACGGTGTGGCAATTGGGCCCTGAAAATATTAGTAGATGCGACTGAACCCTATACTCGCAGAAGTTGTGAGAATTATTAATCTTCTTTTATCATGGACATCCCTGATCCTGCTTACGTAGCTCATTACATGGCAATCTCGAAGCCTTCTACTAATTGCCGTGATGAAATCGTAGGCCCCAAAGAAAAACTAGATTTGAGTAGCGCCTAAACGTCATTGCTTGCCCCATTTTGAGTCTCTTTCAAGGCGAATGGTCTCCAAATTGTTCTCTATCGATGGGCACTACTTAAATCACTATGTTCGACCGTCATGACTGAACACGTGCACAACGTGACATGAATTTCTCAACAAAAAACCATCATCAGAACAAATAGCTGATGCGTATTTCAGCACATTAGACACCAGATCTAGTCATGTAAAGAGTCCGCCCCTGAGGTCATCCTGATGACACTTTTGTTAATCATCAATAAACCATCACTAATGATGATATGAGAAGCATAAACTATACAAATATACATGCGATATACATATAAGAGTTACTAGATACAGGGAGATCATTTAGGAGGGAAACAAAATGAAAACAAGATACGGGACAAAGCCAGAGACTTGTGGCAAATGAGTTTCAAGAGAGAAGCAAACTACTTTATTCAACTTCTGCTGCATAGCGATGCAATTTGTTATAATCCATGCTGTGTGTTTCTCCTCCCTCAAGATTTGCTCCTCAAGCTTTTATTACAGAAACCAATCCATCCCTTCTGTTGAAAACTACAGAGCTTAAGTATGCATCCAACTATACTTTCTCCCTGAGAAGCCCCGATAAATATATAAGGCGTGAGAATGAGATAAGACTGGGATGAGATAAGACCATCAACAGCGGGAGAACAAGGGCACGTGCTAAGTGAGAGATGTGGGATAGGGAGACTATGCGACAATCATTCATCACTATAAAGAGAGCAATGCATGCAAAATAGATTTGATTGGATGCAACTTCAGTAAATTCTCAAATGGGATTTATAAAATTAAGCCACCACAGAAAATAAATTCTCAAAAACCTTAAAGCTATAAATAAGAATTAGTTAGTTGCTCCTCAGAAAAAGCAAAACCAGAAAGGCACACATAAAATAAATAATGCATCCAGGTCCTCAATGCCATTTAAAAAACCTAATTAAGTACTGAAAATGAAGATATTCATCATAACTAGTTTTCATTTAGAAAATCATAAAGTCAATACTTCACTTAATGTGTCGAGAGAAGCAGCCACAATTCAATCAATAGAAAAAGAAGTTATGAGAATTAAATCTTACTAATTTTATTGTTAAAACCACCGATAATTTCCACAAAACCAGGTTTGATAAGAAATTAATCATACATACAATATAAGTTTCAACTGCTATCAATCAATTTTTTAATTCTATTTTCAGTGCTAAAGTCTAGTCCTTAAATTTTAAATACTTAATTTTCATATTTGTCAATCAAGCTAGTTATGCAAATAAGCGAACTTCAGAACGTGGGAGTAGTGGCTTGCATACCTCAACCGCTCTTAACTTTGGGCACATTCGGCAGACTCGTGCATCCTAAACCGCTCAAGGATTTCAAAGGGCCTGCAAGCAAGAATTACAAGAATGAAAAATGAATGTCAACAAGAAGAGTGTAAAAAGTAATTTGGCCAAAACAAAAACTAAGACTCTCTGCATCTAGCCGATGAACAGGTGCAAAGATCAAATCAAGGTTCCTAAAATTCTATGTCTGTCAAGCTCCTATAACCCCTCATTCTGAAACATGCTCGCCTCTTTTGGCCAGCAACATAAATCAATCATGTAAGAGAACCCAAGGAAACACGAAGACATCAAGTTTTAAAAGAAGACAACGATGAAGATAACAATGGCAAAGGAGGAAAAACTATTCCCTTTGTAAAGAAGATAGGCAGAAATGAGCAGGGAGTAGAGGGGTAATGGAGGAGTTAGAGAGGGGACATTTATTTGCCTTGGGCTTGAACCACCTTGCTTGTGTTCTTTTACCTTACAAATTTTGCTACTAAAATGAACAAAAAATCAGAATGTTTCAGCATTTATCTTTTCATATCATACCACGTTCATATTACTACCCATAGAAAAACAAAAACAAAAATATAAGTGCATGTAACCAAAAAAGAATGGACTAACAGTGCAACAAACTACTACTAATTTTTAAGAGTCAAATTTTGCTAAAGCAGAATGCTTTTGCATTCCATCAAATCTACTTAAATCTAATTTTATAAAATGAAATCATGGCAAAACTGTGATAAAGATGTAATAAAGAAAATACATGTATTGCTTATTGGATAGTAATAAAGATGTAAGTCTGGGTTATGAGATTAGCAGAGTCCCATTGCTTGGACTACAAAGCAAGTATTGGCACAAATATGCATAATGTCACATTATCCAGGGCTTTCAAAACAAATTTAAAAGTGTACAACAGCCATTTCACAACCGAGCATTCTTGTTAAAAATAGGAATATGGGACATGGGCAGATCCAGAATCTGCACCCTAGCTTCTTACATCCCCCCACACCCTTCATACAATTTGAACAAATTATGGAAGCTGAGCTAGCATAGCGCTCATGGCCTCTTGGGCCTCTAACATCCTATAATAACATTGACAAATAGATCACATTCGAATACCTAAGTACTTTTTCCAAGTTAGGGCATATAGAATGTCAAACAAGATGAACAGCAAAAGCCACAGCTCATATGTTTGATCAGTTAGGTATACAGAAGATATCAATTGCTGTTCCTATTTACTCAACAACCAGAAAACTAGAGAGGAGACTTACAAAATAATCTCACGATTGTGGCTCAATCTGCGTTCATTGTTTTCCATAGCTTCCAATACATTTGTAGTTTCTGGTCCAGCCGCCACTTCAGCAACAATTGATGGATCAGCCGCCCCTGGAGTCCATATCTAGCATCACAAAACACTTAATAATTTTCCCAAGTATGACTTTTCTGCCCTCAAACAAATCCATCGCAAGACTCACCTTTATCGTGTTGTCAATCCCACTGGTTGCCACAACACAATCAAAGGGATGACACTGCACGCAATTCACAACTGTGAAGGAACATGAGTAACATGCTTCAGAAAATATAGGAAGAGCATCCCTTGGAAGTCAAAGCATCAGTGCTAGATAATACCTGCTTCATCTCCAAGAAGCATCTTAATCAGTCTACCTGTCCTTTTTTCCCAGATAAACCATCTGCCATCATCGCTTCCACTCGCAATATATTCACCTGAAAATAAAAGACGGATTTACATCACTTCACTAACAGCAGTGCATTTTTATTTTTTTTGTGCTAGTGCACTAACAGCAGTTGGAATACCCATATCAGGAAGATATACGAACTAAAAGTCTGTTTGGAAGAAATTACCAATCTTCTCAATGCTTGTAATAACATCCATATGTTGATTGAAAGAAGGAAAAAGCATCATGCATGCCACCATGCTTTCGTTGCTCAGGTTATGGAGGCAAACAAAGAACCATAAAAGAAATTTCACTAAAAAACCTCAGTATCAAGGCCAAAGTGGTTTTCTAGCTGAATCTAAACTCATGGAGAAGCATCCAAGATATGGAGCCAATATAAGTCGTCAGGTAGTATATCGGAAAGTACATCGCCAAGAGTGCACAGCTATAGTTTTGTTAAGTTCGCAATCATTTGCCCATGAGCACAGGCCTGCCAAGCCAAAAAATTTCTACACCTCCATTGATTAATGCGCAAATAACTATAATTGAAAGGTTCTAAAAGGAAGACAAATGAGAAAAAAAAAAGGGAAAGTATATGATGAAATGGCCGGTAGGGCACCACAACTAAAAGGTATGGGCTGATTTACGAAGAATACATGTATTTAGGAAAGTATGCAGCTTCAGCTTTTTCTCGGATGCTTAACCAACCATATGAAACCAGTGCCAGGATTAGCTTACATCTGGAAAATCAGCTACTTAAATGGCCTAAACCATGAACAAGAATTTGGAGATTCAGTGGCTTCTTAGTGTTAAGCATGTCAACCAACAGTAGCATATTTATTAACCTCAGAAAAATCCAGGGAACAATGCTACGTGGATAAAACTAATCCAGTCCAACTATGTAGCCAGTATGTTGATAAGGAAAATGCACACATGATACCAACATCATGTCATCAGGCTGAGACTAAGAGGGATATATTCTCAAAAGACCTCAAGCAATGGGCAGCATCAACATATCAAAATGTACCTCTCTGCCCTAGAAAACTGGCCTGCTTTATATCAGTTCCCACATTGCAATGTCCAACATATCTCTGCTTCATATCAATGACTGCCTCAGGCTGCAACAGAGGAAGATAGTAAGTTGATGGCATAAGATGACAAATAACAGAAGTACTCATAACAGCATCTCAATTTTGTTAGCCCAAGCCCGAACTTTCGGGCAAAGCCCAATAAAACCTCTCCCGGTATATGGGCAGTTTAGCTAGAAATAGAGAAGCTCCAGATATGAACCTGATATGGGATTTTATCATTCAGCGATGATGATGAAGGGGATCCACATGAATCATTTGTGCTGGCAGTTTCTCTGGATGAATCACCTCGTCGGTGGATTCTCAAATTAAAACTTCCATGTAGAATATTTGATTCAACATCACGCCCTTCATCGCCGGAAATCGACGTTTCAAAATCCACTTCCATTTCCTCATCATAATCAGATTCCTCTCTTTCAGATCTTGGACCATCTTGTGAAGCATCACTATTAGCCTCTGATCGAAATAGAATGTCACCTAATGAAAGCACTCTTGCTCCTCGAGGCTCGGATCTTGGTGCTCCATTTGTTACTTTGTTATTCTTTTCTGCTTCAGCTAAATGATAAGATAACACAAAAATAGACAAATCAAAAGGTAGGACAACGGATATGATGTGAATACTCATTGTTTTCTCTATACCCAGAGGATGAATTTGTTTGAGTAAACAGGAAATCAACTTGAACAATGGCCATCACTCACAAAAGGAAGAAAACTCAAATAAGAAAAAACCTGTAGTAATATACAGCAGGACGAGAAGGAAAATATGTCCAAAATTTCAAGCAGTTTCATAGCAGACATATATGTGCTAGGAAGAAGTAAAAGGTGATAACTGGTATTCAGAATAATCAATCAACTACAGAAATGAAAGCAGGGAGGACTTATTGTAGATAAACTATATACCTGCAGCAAGACGCTGCTTTATATCCTGCACCCTTTCCTCTAGCTTAGGATCTGATGGAGACAAGCTCTGTGCTGAAAGAGCAAAGTCTAGAGCCTCTTTATGTTTGCCCAACTGCCAAAGAGTTTGCATGGAAAAATGAGTGCACAAACCCCCCCAGGGAACCAGCCATGCTAATAAACTTAGCAAGTCTTTGAACAAAATCCATATCATTAATATACATATATGAGAACTGCAGCATGTAAAGGACATGGTAACCTAAGAAATAACTATTTATCTGAATTTTGCAAACAATCATAAAGCAACCACATGCATGACCAGGTCAGGTGCAGTTAATCTATTCTGTTAGGCATTGTACAGTTGCTTCATCAAACCTTATAGCCCCCCTCGGCATTTCAAAATCTGTGGCTACCGACCAAAGTTATCAACCAAGGAGAACATTTTTGTTAAAGAAGTTGACAGCCAAGTACTAATGAATCAGCTGCATCGTCAAGCCCTCAAGGTCATCTTCTCAGCTAAGAGGTAAAAGATCATGAAATTGGGAATTCAACCTCCAATTCATGAAAAGAAACTCTTCACCTTATTAGACCAAGTTCATACAATCTTGACGAGGTAAAAAGAATACAAGAAAGGGACACGGACACCAAATAGCATTTAAATAAAAGCCAAGCACTTGGGGAAAAAAAATAACAATCAATGCCTACTTCCATAGATTTAATTAACAAGATGCTCTGCATCGTTCACTAAGATAAATTGGATTTGGCAACAAAAGGAAAAAATTTAACTAACTTGGATCAATAAAGTATGCTTTTGGAGTATGCCTCTTCACTACACACGCAGGCTTTTTAGTTTTTTATCAGTATTTCCATCTTTAGGTTTTTTATGTTTTTTATTTTATTTACAAACATCTTTTTATTTTGTTATTTAATTTGATATGGACTTCTATTTAAGTAACATACTCACATAAAGGCTTAAAGTAGGTTAAATGTGTGGGTATGGGTTTTCATAGGTAGAGTTAAATATGGATGTGTTTTAGTAATATGGGTTGGGGTGGGATTGGGCCACTAAATTTTATTGCATAAATATGAGTCAATTTGGGTTGGAACATTTTCAACCCAACCCACCCATTTGACAGGCTACTCCATTGTCATGGTCTAAGTCTCACACTGAAGAGGCTGCCAAGACCATTAGAAAGACCCAAACAAAAGCATGAGAGGGCTCACTAAAAGTGACTACATAAGTACCTCAGGACACCATTCTCCCACAACTGGTGAATGAAGCTACATCTATCTCAAAAATATCATATTTTCGACTCCTGAAGAGTTAAAACAACTTCACCAGCTCACACTTATTGTCCAATTCTGATCTGATCCAACATTCAATAAGTGTGGCTCAAGTAACCAGCGTATAAACAACATATATTTCAGGCAACAGGTATTTTGGAGAATCAGATTGACAGGGAAACTTAATAGCCACCTGGGATAAAGCTTCAGACATATAGTAAAGCGGTCTGGCAGAAGAAGTGTCAATCATCCTAGCACGCTGGCAATCTCTTATAGCCATATGCACATCATTCTTCCATTTCCGCTGATAAGAGAAGATAAAATCAGTTTATTATGCAACAGCAATGGGCTCAAACCAAACTACCAAATCACAATAGTTCACCAAAGACCTTGAGTAACAAAGCCGCACGTGTACACAGACATTCAAGCCTTAAGGCAGGTTCAATCATTTGCCCATGTCCATCCAAAACTTCATTGCATGCCTCAATTCCATGATAATAGTCTGTTCCCTCTCTCAAGAATGCTTCTGCCTCCTGCATTATACTCCGGCACTTCTCAAGCTGTGAAGCCTGTATTAGACACACAGAAATGACAGTGGAAAGATCATCAGCTCCATTTCAAAAAACATATCAAGACTAGGTTCAGATAGAATGGCACCGCAAGATGATGTAGATGATTTTTGGAAAATGTTGGTTGCATTTCCACTCCATTTGGCGAAGGAGTGAAGGTAGTCAGCTTTGAGACATCTGCTGCAGTATACTTCATCGCAGTTCCTCCTACTGTAGAAAATGAGATTATGATTTGACATAAGAAAACAAATTCTCATGCTCCAATCAAATACTGCACAATTTCAGCATCATCGCACTTTAATGAGAAAAACAGATGCAAGCCCATGTCAAAATTATCAATCTGAGACCAGATTATACTTTTTTACCAGAAATCATTTGATACATACTTCACATATATGAACATCTATTACAATCACCAAAAGGCATTCAGTAGATACACATTAACTCAGTCATAAAATTCTCTCAAAGAAGAGCATCTTGCTTGTGCACGTGGAAGACTAGAGTTCCCAATAGTAATAGAGTGAAGAAAAAGATATTCGCAGCGTCCTATCACTTTCCCTTCTCTTTATCGGTACTAAAGATCAAATCTGCTCCCATCCCGCCAGTTCACTAAAGACTCAGCTAAGTCAGTGACATCTAAGAACTGCATAAACGGAACATTGCTTTCATCCTTGCATATTTAACATCTCACTTCATGGCATCTGTAAAATCTGACAGCAGTTGATCAAGCATACCAGGGTTTACATTCATTAGGTACACATGCTCTCCACTATAGCTGAGCAAAACCTCTTCTCCATTTGGACTAAATGTAACATGAGTCAGGTGCAAGCTTGAGCGTCCCTGCAAAAAGTGGAAATTAACAAACTTGATCTTCTTCCATAGCAGTAGAAAAAGCTATTTTCAAACTGAGTAATTGCCTAAACATGAACATTTATCAACCAAGAGCACAATCATTAAATCAAGATAGAGATACTGAATCGAACTCTCTATGGTTCACAAATCAAATGAAACCAAATCCTGGATTCAGTGAAACATCTAAGTTTAGTTCCTAAAGTCTCAGATACAGATAAGTAGATGTATTAAAATAAGATGTCTAGGCAATATTCAGTAGTACCAAACACAATGTCAAAGAACATCTACATGAAATATAGAAATATACGTATGATAATCTATTCTATTCTTGTCTTCCAATTCGAATTCAATCCAACAACAGGATTCTTAGTAAAAATAGAGATTCTCGGAAGATAGAAAGAAAAGATACTCTATATCTATATTTTCTATATTTGAATTATATATACTATACATACAAAGCAAGAAGGAAAGATGACCTTCGGTTTATTTTATTTGCCTTGCCCAATTTGAATTTTGAAGAAGGAACCATTTTTTTTTTTATCTTGTTGATAGAGGTTTCCTAATTAATAATCAGGAATATCGGTATAAAAAAAAGAATTATCCGCACGATTCTTTCTACAATTTACAATTCAATATTATGATGATTATGTCACCAAAGAAAAAAGAAATTCTTCCTTAGAATTTTTACTTTGATTCCGATAAACTACCTAATTGTTCGCTACAAATACAAAAATGTAACTAAATAAAAAAAAATAATTTGACTTAAGGCTCCACTAAACTTAATAAGTGAATTTTAATTCAAAGGAAAAAAAGCGTGAAGCTTAAATAACTCTTTGCAGACAAATATCACACTTCCAAAAACATACAGTCTGGGCCATAGTGATAGCCAATAGATTAGCTTGTGTTTCAGCATTTAACAGATTCATCCAACAGATTCATATCATTTACAAAATGAATTAAATCGATTTATAAGATTCAAAGCTTTCATGCCACTTTTAGTTTTATCTAGTGGAAACTTAGATAAAAAGTGTGAAAAAATGATGATGTTTCGACCTACAAATTAAAACAGGAATCTACCTCTTTGTGCATAGACAAGTTCACTGGGAGTATTGGCATGATATTCATTAACGTAAGCTTTCCAGTAATGATATAGACTATATAGTTCTCTTAGACAAAAATTAAGAAAAAATGATCTGAAAGTTGAATTTTGGAAGGAGATATTAGGATTTTCAAGTCAATCAAAGGAACATAGTAACTGCAAGCCCGAAGGAGGAAGCAGTTTACGCAGACCAGGAGTGCAATTGAAGACCAAGAAATGGAAAAGAGGGAAGCGATTCTAGTATCACATGTATCCATAATGGTGAAGCCTGACACATTATTTGAGTTTTTATCGAAGGATATAGGCAGAATGGATGTAATAGAAAAGGAAGTCTAGTATCTAGTGCAAAATCACGAGAAGCAGCATAAATAAATCCTATAAGACAACGATAGGGCTGGTAGTGCTTTACTGAATCAAGTGTTGAGTGGTCAAGTAGCAGCACTATCCAAAGAAGAACTGACATGTTCTAAAAGTAAGTGTATTGACAATGAGAATGCTTTCTTGGAGCAAACAAAATACCAATGGCTTTAAAATGACCGCACTGAAGGAAAAATTGGCCCCTGATAAAGGGTAAAATGAGAAAACTTCGTCCAATATGGTTTAAAAACTTGATGACAGAATTTAGAAAGTTCAGTAAGAAGATGCTGTGCGATAAGGGATGCAAAGAAAGAGACTAAATAGAGAAGCAGAAGGCATAAAAAATGCAGATGGAGATTTCGAGGAAAATTTAAGTACTTGAATTTTACTGAAGACACTATAAAGTCACATCTAGATAATCAGCCACACTTGCAAGGACATGTCAAACAAAATTCATACTAGTACATGTGACAAGAATATGCTGACAAAGTCCACCTCAAGCTTAAGAATGCAGTGAACTTGACAACGATAGACTCATTTATATCTAACCATTGCCATTAAGAACAAATATTGCATCTTTCTTATCATAAGATAAAATCGCAACTATAAGGTACAATAAAGCATTGCTTTTACTAGAAAATTCAGTGGGGACCATATTTCAAGCACAGAAATACAAGTTCAGAAATAAAAGCACTAAATTTGAACAAAACAGCGCAGAAATGCAATAATACAGAAATCTGAACTAACACGGTCCGAGAGATGCATTGGGCAGAAATAGTTGACACAAGGAGGTGGTGCCATCCTTTTTCTGCAGGAGGACAATGGTGGCAGCATCCTTCTATCATATACCCGTGCAAACGCATCACTGACATACAAAAATGGGAGTATTAGTTGAAGCCGAGAGTTAGATTAAAGAACAAGCTTAGCTCCAATAAAATACCTCCCACCAACTAGGATCAAGTGAGGCCTGGTGGAGCTGATATCACAAGATTTTAGTGCAAGGACTCCTTTCGGAGGATCAGTTAGTGATTTCTTGTACCCAGCACGCAAGTCAAGCTGCCAAAATTCAAAGAGAGAAGAATGACTTCGAAAAGTCATAATAAAGACAGCCATAATTTTGAGATGATGACATCACAGTCGATATCTTCGAGATGCTGGCACTCCTAGTGCATGATCTACTTTGGCCTCTACAACCAACAAAAAAACTATTTGTTCACAAGCACAAAAATGTGTCTGAAGATATCTTCATTCCCCCTGTTCAATGAATTGATCTCTCCTTAGCATATAGCAAAATATGACGAAAAATTAATAACTGGGCAGTGTCAGCACTGATTGAAGGAACAAAAATAATTAGAGGGAAATAAAGGACTTCATCCATGACCATAAGATGGAAACACTATATCTTCCTCAACTCATGTCAGTATTCGTCTCTTTTCTAAGAATTAAATAAATGGATCTACTTTGTATTCTAGAGCCTAACTGGCCGAATGAATGGCAGATATGCACAACATGCAGGATCATCTGTATCCAAGAGCAAACCGAGACACATCTTTTGCCTAACTCAAAATGCCCTTCACACAAAGTTTTCAAGCAAAGACAGCTGCAACATAACACAAGGAAAACAAAACAAAAAACAAATGCAGAAAGCGAGTTGACAATATATGCAGGCAAAAGCACATAAGGTCAGTAATAAGTACATGGAGGAAATGCATCAAGCACGAATATTCATTTCAAGATTCTCCTACAACTGTCAGGATGCTACAGCTAGAAAAAAAACAAGAATAGGTTCTTCTTAGTCCACATTATCATGTGAATTTCAAAAACTTCAAAATACTCTCATCACAAGAATGATCAATCATAATAGTACACAAGCATTCGCAAGAGTTATAACTCACCAGAACACTTCGACATTCCTGGTGTGGAGATCCAGCAGGAGGGCAAGAATTACCTTCCCGAAAGTCATGCTGCCTCAAAGTTCCATCTTCACTCGCACTCCAAACAACATTGGGGTTACCGACTTCAACCTACATGAAACAGGAAAGGACAATTATTCACAGCAGAAGCCACATAAAATGTGGATATTCACCAATTAATAACTAAAAATTGCCGTAATAGACTCACAGCTAATTTTTTAACTCTTCTTGTGTGGCACTGGAAAAGTGCCGATGGAAGAATAGCATTTTCTTCGGTTCCTCTCCCATCTAATCGAGACAAGTTGAATAACCTGACCTGTAGCAGTACCAATGCAAATTTATAGACTTTAATAATTGGAAGCAAATATGATCATGATAAATATCAGTAGCTGAAACCGTACTTCTGCATCTCCAGCTCCCGAGACTACAAGCTCATCCAATGTTTCAGGGACAAATTTTGTACAAAAGATGTTTGCAGAGTGCCCAGTATCAATTGAATGCAAAAGCTTCTGACCAGAATAGCTCCAAATATTGATCTGCGCAAGGAAAAAGTTCATGATGCTCCCCATAGAGAAACTTACATCATACATGTTTGCAGAAAAATGAAATCACTGTCATTTTCTGCTACTAATCTGGTCTGCAACATTAAGCTAAGTGTATTCACCAAATGCTTAAAGCCCTATCAGAAAACGGACACAAGAAACATATGCACACAAATTTAGCAATCAAAATCCAAGTATCCTTCACAACTGTTAACTCCCTGTAGCTAATTTCTTATTCCTTACACCAAATTAAGTCTACAGAAAGGAGCTGAGAAGAATGGGAATCTCAAGAATCTCAAGAAGGCCTAGTCAATATAAAAATTTCCAAATCATTAAGCACGCAAAAATAGTTCATTGCTGAGACAGAAGCCCATTCCATAGATAAAGAGTAATTCATTTTAGGGCACCAAGGATGTGCAAACCTAATTTATAAAAAGAGCTCAAGCACCAGAAAGAGCTAAGATATCGGATAAAGCATCTAGAATCAATGCATTTACATCTACAAGCAATTTTTCACTATTTGAACAATGCAAGATTTTGAGCCAGTTTTGATAAATTACATAACCAAAAGACCTCTCCTTCAAGAGCTTTTTTGCTCCAATCTTTCCAAATCAGCAAACACAAATAGAGAGAAATTGAAGTAATCCTTCTTTTCTTGCCCCATGGCAAAAGAACCCTGCCCGTAATTTTTGCTTAATAGAAACTCCTAAAGAATCCAACTGCATGCATAAGAAGCTGCCCAAAGTACACTTGACAAGGGACAATGAACTAGTAGATGCCTCGCAGAATCTTTTCGCAAATAGAGCACCTATCGACCAGCACATATTACCTCTCTGAACGCAAACAAGACTATGCCGTGTTGAACACATGATTTTTCTATATAACTCCAGAAAAACTCAGATGGCAGCTAGGAGTCCTCACCCCCAGGGGAATGTGGGACTTCCCTTGCAAATCTCACAATCAAGAGTCAAGATAATCTGCCCACTACTTAAAGCACCATAAAAGTAGAGTGTAGACTATTCTTATACATCAAACATAAACAAAACCAAGTTCTCCATTTAGAGAGAGAGAGAGGAAATGGCCTTCGTCCTTCTAAATCTGTCTCTATATGATGTGCACCATTTCATCAAAAGTATCATTCCTCCCTTTACCTAAACCTTCTCTGGCCCAAGCAACTAATAGTATAGCCCCAAAATTGAAATCACTAAAAACATTTTTTGACTCACCCAACTCTCAAATTCGAGCATGATCTTACCAACTATACAATGCTGAATGAATTAGACGCTCCAGCAAAAAAAAAAAAAATTGGAATGTAAGGTCATGCGATCTTATGTTCTGGGCAAGTTTAATAACATTACTTTTGTGTTCTGAGCAAGTATAATTAGATTACTTTTAGTATCTGTCTTGATTTAGAATGACGAGTCCAAACAAAGAATTACTCTTTAGGCTTCACACCAAAGCTTCCTATGCATTGCACCTAGGGTTTCTTGAGCATCACACATGAAAGATGAATTGCATCACACAATCCCAAAGCAAAGAATTGGCAAATTCAAATAATCAACAACTCCATTGAAAAGAAATAATCATGATGACATCTATGGACTCTTCAAAGTTCTACTCCCACTTGAGATAGGAAACCTCTAAACGAAAAATATATATATAACAGGAAAACAAAATATCCTACTTAAAGTAAAACCCTAATTAGAATCAATTCCTAAAAAATATTAGACTGCTAATTTATCTATGAGTACAATCCTTATCCCTTAGGACTATTGTTAGATTTGTGAAGTCCATTTTCAACAAAACTTGGTACAATCATCAATATTTAAACAGACATCATCTTGCAAGGGCTGCACCATTCTCCGCTTGTCGGAGAAAACTCGTCCTTGTATTTTGAAGGGTCAAACAATTTTTCAGCTTAATCCACATATGATAAGTTCTATCCCTCAAGCCGAAAGAAGTTCAATTAGGGCATATTTTGAGAAAAAATTCATGATGAAACTCTTTGTAATAATCAAAGTTAGATGGTATTATGATATCCATATCCTCAATTATGCTTGTGTAATCTTCACAGCCACCTTGAGCTAAATCTAGCTTGTTTTGCCCAACTTGCATGCATGGGACATTGATTAGCAACATGACAGAAATCTCCACACCTAAAGGACACAACTTTCAAGCCATCCTCCTTGCTTGATCTGTTTTTATTTTTTGTCTCCTTTGTGCAATCAACAGCTTCATGTTATTCAAGATCTTCCTTCTTGAGTTTGGATTCTTCTAATACTTGAAAACCTTGCACACCTCTCGTATTTTCATTTTGTGGAGGGCCTTGATTGACTCTTATTTACATTGGTTGTGATCCTAGGGCAATAAACAAGTTCTTTATTTGCTTAAAGAGTTCATCCATCTTGTTGTTTTGTTGCTTGAAAAAGTGTTCAGAATCTCTACGCAAGGACCAATCCTAAAAGCTTGAAAATGTTAGGAAACCACTTCAGAATGTACCTCTAATGCAGTTTTAAGACTCCTGCACTCGTGTAAGTCATACCTTAAACATTAAATGTAGTATGTGACCATTCAATACACACCCGAACCGACTGCATCTTTCCATTCACAGATGAAAATCCATATTCACTCCCAAATATGAAGCTGCTAACATTAAATAGATCTTTACTGCCACCGCCTCAATACACCTTTAAAATTGACAAGTTCTAAGCTATATCACATGTTCAAATAAATTCAAAAATCAAATTACGTCGTACCCGAGTGTCATCTGATCCTGATATTAAAAGTGAACCACTAGAATTCCAAGCAATAGCATTAACGCAACCTTGATGTCCCTGAAAAAGAATATGAACTTAAGTCAAAACCTTATCTATACAATGTGTAGACAAAAAAAAAATATGAAGTAGATAAGTTCTATACATTAGATGCAAACATAACTCAATACTTAATTCGTATTCTGGCCTCAATGATGGTTCCGGTAAAATAATGAAAGCTAGAAAGCTGCCCCAATTCAGTTCATTGAAAATCATTGTTGAGGTCCTTACTTATAAACAAATTCATCCACTTATTCTACAGAAATATGAAACTTAAGGTAAATGATGGGACAGTCCCAGCAATGAAAAAAGTCCAATAGAAAGGGAACCAACTGAAGGGGACACAACTAAAACAGTCAGCTTTGCCAGTCACAAGATATTAACCAACTTCTGCCTCATAAAGGTTTGCGAGAAAAAAGCTGTCCAAATGATGCATCCATATGAAACTCACATAAGAGAAAGTTACATAAGAATGTTTTGCGGGAAAAATGAATAACAATTTATGCCCATTACAAGAAAGAAAGTACATTTTATCCCGAACCAAAAGCACTTAAGCAAAATTTGTAAAGATGTACATCCAAGTACATTGAACCATTAATTAGAGTTACCAAAAGTATGGAATATAACTACCTCCAATTCTTTCTCACGGGAGAGCCTCTGAACTAATGATGAGTGCATTTGTAGACTACGATTTGCATCCTATCAAAGTATCAAAAAGAACTCAGATAGCATAAACCAAACCATATATATTCATGTATAAATATTTATATATATATATATAGAGAGAGAGAGAGAGAGAGAGAGAGAGAACAAACATGAAAAAGAAAGTAGTCCCTTCACTTGTATGTGAGAAACAAAACGATTACTCTTGTTCCTCTTCCAACACGAAACAAATTGGCCACTATTATCCCAACTTTTATTTTCATATAATAAAGAGGTTCATCGAAAAAATAATGTTGCAGAAACATAAGCATGCTGATGTTTAGAGTGAAAAAAAAAAATCAAACATGAATCTTGCTCAAACTCGACTGTTGGTACCCAAATACCACATGCTAAAAGAATCACTGCCCATCACAACACCGCAGAGGTGCACCATATCAGGTCAATCACCTGTTTACCACAGGCAACAATGTAGCAATACATTAAATCCGTCAAATATATGTCAAATGCCCTAAAATCCACCTTCCACTCCAGCCTAAACAGAGAACAATACAGATACCGTGAAACTAATATAACTTTGGAGCCATTCTCAACACCTCCTAAACATTCTCTGCCGATCTTCTCGTTCAACTTTCCCATTGGCTCACGGGACTCTCCATTTCCACAATTCTTTTCATATCCGATCAAAAAACCATGCCCTAAATTCATTTTACCACAAGTCATGCATTAATGGACAATGATCATTTTCCCGCAATAAATTATACCATTGGGTAATCAGCACTATTCCCATCCTAACTTTGCCTTTCTTGGCCGAAAAGAATAAATTATCCCAGCAAAAGTCCAAGTATCTCCGAGCCACATTCACATAGGGAAGAAACGTAAGTCGACCCAACACAGCGTCCGACGCCCTCCGGAATTCTCCCCGGAATCCCCACAAAAAATCGCGAAAATTCTACCCCGGGCAAATGATCACCGGCAACCACGGAACCAACTCGCCCCCGATCACCACAGACGCGCAGCCAAAGCGCTCCAGCCCCCCACTTCATAAAAATCGTCCGACCGAAACGCCAGTCGCACGTTCCCCGCATCATCACAAAAGCCCAACCTCACCTCCCCATCCATCACAAACAGATTAAAACTCGCGAAAGCGAGCAGCAGCAGGAGCGAATCATAAAAACCCAAAAGAAAAAAAAAGAACAAGAACAAGAACAAGAACAAGAACAAGAAAATGAAAAAATTTACGTGGCGCGCGTCGATGCATCTGCTCTCGAGCAAACCGTGAGCGTTGCCGTCGTGAAAGCCACCGCAGATGGCCATGGGAACCCCCCGGGACGAAAACCCTAGACCTCGATCGCGATATCCTCCCCCGGCCGGACGCCGATCACCTGCTCCTCCTTCTTCTTCTCCGAGGCGCGAGACCTCCCGAGCCGTCCCCTCCCACCCAAGAGGTATAAATACGTTGGCCGAAATTTCAGAGGCGCTTTTTTATAACGTAAGCTTCGGTTGCCACCTCCTTCCTTCCCTCCCTCCCTCTCTCTCTAGAGTGCTCTTAAATCCTCTCCTCTCGTCTCGTCTTCCCACTTGACTCGACTCCCTCCTAAAGTCCTTGCGCGCACCACGTTCCCGTAATCCCGTGCGGGCGCGACCAGCTCGACGACGGGAGGATCGGCATGCGGATCGCCGCACGTTTTGGGGGGGCCCCCGCGCGGGATGAGGGTGATCCGAGACCCGCTGGTTCGAGGGTGCGTCCGGGTCGGGTCGGGTCGGGGTGGGGGTGTTCTCGAAATGGATGCGGCTGCAGAGTATTAGAACCTCTTAGGCCCGCCTTCCCGTGCACGGTGGGCAAAACTCCAAAACCCCCCTCCCACCCATTGGGCCCGTTTTTCCAAGTCCCTGAGATGTTAATGGGTTTTGTCCTAAAGTGCCCTGTGAAATTTTGATCACTTGGATCCAAAATCGTCTCTGAACTTATCCCCGGTAAAATTAATTGTCGGTCGATGAACACGTCGCTCCTTGGGTGGTGGAAGACTAAAACGAGGGAAATTATCTCCTGCTTTTTTAAAGAAAAAAAGAAAAAAGAGAAAAAAATGGCTTGATTCTATTCTCTAGACGAGTTTCTAAACATTTGAATGTATTGGATAATTACAGAAAATTTCTATATCGAAATGGGAGAAAAACGAAAATGCGTTTAACATGGACCTCGATTTTTTTTAAAGAAGAAAAGAAAAGAGAGAAAAAAATTGCTTGATTCTAAAATTGTTTTTGAAAAAAAAAAAACTTTTACCCTAGTTTTTTATTCTATTCCAAATCTATTTTCAGAAATAAATTTGTTCCCGCAAGTGGAAAAATTAATTGATAGTACCAAACAAATTTCTATTCTTTGTTTTGTTCCGGGGAATAAAAGAACAGATTCAGCCGATTACCAAGTAGGACCTAAGTTTCCTTC
This sequence comes from Corymbia calophylla, assembly GCA_014182845.1. Taxonomy (NCBI): domain Eukaryota; kingdom Viridiplantae; phylum Streptophyta; class Magnoliopsida; order Myrtales; family Myrtaceae; genus Corymbia; species Corymbia calophylla. Next base: position 21,038,642 of record CM024698.1, on the reverse strand, counting down.
ACTCCAGACTCAGTTCCACTCAGCTCCATGATGTTTTTCCTATCATGTCTGCAATAATCCTCCATATTCAATTTTTTTCAATCTACGCTCAAGAGCCCTCTCTTTTTTATCCTTAATATCAGGACAAAATCGATGCTTGTTTGAGGTTTCTCATGTGCAGGCGAGTGCAACCGGGGCAAAAATGTTTTTTGGGACACGAAACATGCGCTTGGTAAGCATGTGCTCATCTGTTGGATAATCGTTTTCGTCGCCGACAAGATGGAGGAATTATTGGATCGAAGTGATCAAATTCTTTTAGATTAAAATCCGAGTCTGGGGAAATTTCGAGAAAAGGGCACCAGCTATCAGGAATTAGGTAAAATGAAAATCCAGAAAACTTATATGCATTTCACGTGTAAATTCTGAAGGGTACAATGAATATGAATAGAAGTGGAAAGTGAAACTAGGAGCGACATAAAAGCCCAAGGCAGAGGATTCCCCTTTTTCCCACTGGTCTCTACTCAACAGACGCCAGCATTTTCTAACTTTCTTATCACCTACCAACCATATGGTCCTAGGTGAACCAAACTAAACAAGTCAACCTTTATTATTCATTCCTTGACTGGGTTGATGTAGTCAAACGGGATAGTTTCCCCCGGTCAAATTTAGACTTGAAAATGGTCAAAACCCACCTAACCATATTAGTGAATATAACCCCGAGCGGGACCGACATTGATCCAATTTCATGAAATTTATGTCATGTTGGCACGAGACCGCACATATCATGACATGTATTATGTTGTAGTTATGGATAGAGAGACGAAACCCAACACGATGTGATAATAATTCCCGATCTAGAGTAGTAAAATGGGGATAATTGTCTAAAAAAGTCCTAAACCTATTATATGGTAGCCAATTCAATCCTAAATTTTTCAATTTAGTCCTAAATATTTTGAAGATTTGCCAATATAGTCCTTCCTACTAATATTCATTGGAAATCACTGACGTCGCAATCCAAAGCACTGGCTATTCCATGTGGCGTGACGGGCTCTATATAAACAATTTTTTGCAATTTCTTAAAAATTTTCTGATTTTTTTCTTTTTTCTTCTTCCTCCAAAGGTTGCCAGCGAGCAATTGCCAACTAAAATTAATCAAAAAGATCACATTGGCAAATCGTTAAAAATTTTAAGACTAAATTAGCACAATCAATAGCTTTAGAACTGAATTTGTCGTTATATGATAAATTTAAAATTTTGTAGACAAATCATCTCCGATTTGAAGCTTTCTCGAGGGGGACCAAGAAGGGACATGACCATGTTGGCTTTAATTAAATGATGCTATTCCGATGTCACGCGACTGTAACACGACAAATCATGCGTTGCTAAGTAAATTGCTCTCTCACTCACTCATTGGCCCCGTGGCAACAACCCCTCGGCGAAGAGGGAAAGTTCTTTTGTCGTCACGCCAGCGAAGGAGGAAGAGGAGGGGCGACGCATGCTCGGAAATTCGGATCTTTCCTGCTCGACCGATGCGATGTTGCGGAATATATTCTGCACAAACACACGCGCACGCACCTTTTTCTCACTTTCTTTTCTCGTTTTCCTGACGTTGTAGTATTAGCACGGATCATCGACCTTGGTCACGCCACGGATACGTTCGAATTTCTCGATTGGCGGTAAGCAACGTGGTATAGAACAAGGCTCCATCTGTAGAACAGTAGCCATCACACCTGAGTCCTTAACTTCTCTCGGGAGAAGGAAGCGATTCGATATCAAATATTTTGATGACTCGACTTATCACTCTCGATCAATCGAGAGTGAAAGAGAGAGAACGTTCAAGTGGAAAAGAAGCGAGTGTCCTTTTGTACTAGAGTTGAGTCTGAAACTCGGAGAAAATTTGAGCTTTCAGACTGGATGTCTCGGTTTGTGAAATGAATAGAGGCAGCGATGTACCTGTGGTATCATCACTCCGAATTCAGGACAACCCACTAACGAATCGGACACTTCTCCCTCCAGTACAATGTCGGATGCTGTGACCCGAGGTCTATACCATAGGCTGCCGAACCCGTGTTACGATACTGCTAATACTTCTAAAGGCACGATGGATCATTATTCGTCGTTGTGTCAATCGCATCCCTCTTATGCTTCTGAATTTACACTCTATACCTCGTCTTTCATACACGCGAACCCATAACAGCGTTCGAGTTTCTCGCTCGGTTCTGGTCCTCTTCAAGTTCGACCACTCCACGCCATCGCATACATCAAGTCACTATCGCCAGATCCTTTCGGCTTTTGCCCGACTCGACCCTTGATGGCAGCAGCGAGCATGCGTACTGCTCCCATTCTGGAACCTAAAGCGTGCATTCCTTCTTGATCCGGATCGGCATTCCACAGCCCGGTTGGCGTAAAACGTGCCAACGACCTCTGGCCCTCAAAAGGACGAAGGGCGTTTCGCCTTCGTCACGTCACTTCACATGAAAAAACATAAAGGGGCCAAGCTTCAAAATGAGACGGTCCTGCGATCCTAGATCGTTGCAGGCGAGGATCGTGCAACCGTTCGTCCTTCGACAGCAAGGATCATCATCGCTCCAACTTACCGTCGGACGTCTCTCTCTTGATTGCTCGCAAACCCTCACCCACCACCGTCAATCGCATTGGCACGAAGCCAAATGGGGGAAACCTGTACGTAACCCAGAAAAAGGAACAGGGGGAACCGTAAAAACTCCACGCCCGTGCTTGTCCATTACAGAGAGAGAGAGAGAGAGAGTTACGCTTTAGACCCAGGCCCCTTTCCTTTTTCGAGGGGGTCTCTGACACGGGACTCATGGTTCGCTATGATCACGAACGGGTGGAAAAGAAAACGGAGGACGACAGTCCCATCTCTTCTTTATCTCTCTTCCTGTTTTCGAGAAGATCTTTGCCCGCAACGGAGAGATCCATTCGCTCTCACACGATTAAATTAAGTTAAAGAAACAAAAAGAAGAGAAATCATGCATTAGGGCACGCTCATCCACATGTGGCCTGATGGGTCTACCCTTTCAAAAAATAATTCCAAAACCTCCCCCGTTTGTACGACGTGGTCCCCCCCCCTCCCCTCCCTCCCTCCCTCCTCCTCCTCCGCCGCGCCATCATCTCCACGAAGAACCAAAAAAAACCAAGAAAAAAATAAAAAGATTCTTTTCTTTCGAGCGAGAGGGGAGGGGGGAATCACAATCCCCAAACAGGTCGCTTTCTCGATGGCCATAAATGCGTGCATGCAACGTAAGAACATGGGAATAAAGACAACGATAACACCAACCGGATTACATTTGCACCTGCTGAGAAAAAAGGGAGCAGCCAAAAAACCGCACAGCCCACAGAACAAGAATCAACACCGAGCACGCTCTTTTGACAAACTCACAACCAGCAGAGAATAGTTTCACGAAAGCACAAAGACAAAAGGTAATTCAAAAAGTTACACCAAAGGGTGACGCGACATGATGGCAAAAACATGCCCTTCTCCTCCTACCCACCAGAGCTTTTCTTTTATAATTACAACCCACTTTCACCCAAATCGCAGCAGCAACCACTGACGGTGAAAAAGAAAAGGCACCGGAAAGAACACTGGGAGCGCCTTCCTCTTCTCCTCTTGGGTGGGGGGGATATGACCTGTGCATGGGAAATAAAACCATCTCCCAAAGGGGGGAATTTTGAGCATGATAAAAGGGAGGAGGGTTTCAAGTGGGGAGGGGAGAGATCTCTCTATCTCACTCTCTTTCACGCAAAAAGGGATGACCCACCAAGGATAAAACAGCACTAAGTTCAGGAAAAGGGGTGGGAGAAAGTGAGGGTTGGGACCCAGGACAATAAGAGGCGTGCAAATCCCCATCTTCACTTGGTCTGCTGCTCATTCACACATCCATCCAACTCCTTTGCTCAGTCCAAACTTTGAGCCCTACTTTCACTAAACCCTAAAATATAGACTAATGATGATGATTCAACCCTTTTGCTGGGACAGCGAATAGTGCTCTGCTCACACAAAATGCTCCACAGTCTAGAGAGTGGACAACTTCTGTGTTCCACACAACTCGTGAACCTCCACACCGATCCCTATAGAGAGAAGCTCCGGTTTCACCATATGCACAAGGTCCTGTGTTCGATCAACCCAGTCTTCGAACTTATTTTGCACACACTAGACATTACATTCACTACTAATTAAACAGAAGCAGGTACATAGGACTACTTGTAAAAGCGCCAGATTTATGGGGCGAGCCCAAGAGCTTCGGCCTTGCGCTTCAAGGATTTCAAGTAGTTGATGGTTTCGTCAAGAATCACAATGGCGTTCTTTTCCTTCCCGCTGGGAACTATGCTTTGCAGAATGTTGACAGTCTCACGGATTCTCTCCCGCTTAATCTTCTTGTTACCAGATATAGAAGCCAAGTCAAAAGCATACTTTTTGCCATCAGCACTGCTGGATTTAGCATCGTCCTCAGACCCAATAGACTGCTTCATATAAGATGTTGCAGTGTCCATAAGAGATGGCAGCTGATTATCATCTTCACAGGAAGTCTTTCGCCTCTTAATTGGCCAAATTGAACTAGCTACCTCCTCATTACTATCTTCAGACAAACCACGTCTCTCATGATCTGTCATCGTACTGGGTGAATGGCCAGTACTAGTGACTTCGTCGTCGTCGTCGTCGCCATCGGAGTAGTCAATGTCATCATCCGAATAGAGCAAGGCATTGAGTTCTTCCGTATCTTCCCGCATCTCACTCTGCTCATCAGTTTCTGGGTTTTCATGTATTCTCTCCATTGATAAAGGCCGAAAATGATTATCATGATCAGCACTGCTCCCTGCAACATCGTTGACAGCACTTCTAGGAGAAAGTTGTTTTGTAGTCCAGGGGGGTAAGCATTCAGTAGGAACTCCATTCCCAGAACTATAAATCAAAGTAGTCTGATCACCCGATCGATCAAAAACAACAAATTTCTTCTGCACACCGACAGAGCCTGTATTAGGCACGCTGAAATCCCTCCATTTCTCGAAAGTGGAAGCAGGGAGCTTGTCTTCCAGAACCAAATTGTCCGAAGTAGGGCCTAAAGCTTGCCGAAAGCGCGGCAAGCAATAAAACCATCCTTGAGGTTCATAAGATTGGCTTATCCGAGGATGAGGTAGCCCAGAAAACACATCCAGCGGTAAGACTTGATCGGAAGGAAACATTTTCTGGCCACCACTTTTCTGGGCCGAGATGAGACCAGGGTACCCCAAATTAACTTGGCAATTCGGCAAATCCGAATTAGGCAATTGCCAAGGAGAGTGTTGCCACGGGAACCCACCGTCTTCTCCCATCCAACAAAAACAATCACCTGCAAAAATTTAAGCAAGAAGACTGACCTCAATAAATCCAGTGTTATACATTCTAAATTTAAGACAGGTAAGTTTCACTAAACAATTGAAAAGGGTACCTGATGGACCTTGTACTATTAGAAGTGGCTGATTGCTTGCTATTTGATTGAGAAACAAGAGGAAAAAACTAAGAACACCAGCTTAAGAGGAACGCGGAGGAGCAAAATCAATCTACGTTACAGGTTTAAGCAAGTGACGAAAGTATTCAGCCTGAAAACAAGAAACCAAGAGGGGAAAAAAACTATATCAGTAAGCAGCACAGCCAAAACCTAATCTTAACCAAAATGCGTACGAAAAAATCACATTAGAAATGTTTCGAGTATCTTGCTAGTGGGGAAAACAGAGCACGCCATGATCTTTTTACCAACCTGGCAATCTTGAAGAGGTTGAAAGCACGCTATTACTCTGACAATAATGGTAGCATTCCCAGCAATCCCGTTCTCATGTTTCAATGCCCGGAATCTCGTTTGGCTTGCTGCTTGGCACACCATAACTACACTTCCCAACCCCCTCAACTCAAGAAGTTTCAACTCTTTTTTATCCTCCAGAAGAGCAACAGGATCAACACCCAAGAAACAGGAAACGAAGTCGAAGATCTCCAGAAAACAAACGAGGACGCTGATAGATGACGATCAGAAAAAGCTCGAAGAATACCCACAGAGCACTCTTCCCCGTCCGAACAGAGGCACCAACAGAAGATCAAGAGAACTAAGGAACTAACAAGAAGAAACAGAGACTTGTCCAATTACTGGCAGCAAAGGGAAGACACTAGCAATTTTCACAGATGGGTCTACGAGTAAGTTCAGCTAATCTGGCGGACGTAGCAAGGGACGACGACGAAGAAAGTGGATCCCATGGGGAAAATGATGGGTTACCGACTAACAGGGGAAGGCGAGGGAAATCGAAATCTCGGGAGTATGGACAAGCGAAAGTTACAGAATAACCCTACAGAACAGGTTCAGAGAGATGGCTTTTCGGCATACGTCAATCGAGAAACTCCACCACCGCATGCTGTTCCACTGCTCCCGCTTCTTCCTAAACAGATCGCCACGATAGCTCCCGCTAATAAGCCTGCAACACACCCAATTTCGCGTTTCAAAACCGATTCACACCCCAAAAAAAAAAAAAAATGCTTCGCCCCGAAAATCAAAGCTCAAATCCTTCCTCCACAAGGGCACACGACAGAAATCAGAATCAAAAAAGGCAAAGTCGGTCCCGAAGGGAACGGAAGGTCGATCTACCTAGCACCAGCGAGAGGAGCCAGAGGGTTTTCTCGCGCAATCCGACCCCGGAGACGACGAATCTCGACCGTGAAAACGAAAACAAAGGGGCTCGCTCACCGGAACCCGCCGGAAGAGGAGACGAGAAACCGGACGACTCAACTCGCCGCCGGGAAGCGAAAAGAAAACGACGACGACCCAAAAGACAAGATCAATACCTCGAGAAGTTCCGTCCCGCGAAGCGAATCCACCGGAGAGAGAGAGAGAAAGAGGGAGAACAGAGAGAGAGACTGCGACGCAGACAGAGAGAGCTCGCTCGCACCACACCACTCAAAAAGGCGTTCCAGAGAGAGAGTCAAAACACAGAGAGAACGGAGAAGAAGAAAGAGGGACTAGCTGGAGGCAAGGAAGGGAAGATTATATAGAGGATGAATTGACGCAAATGCCCCTGGATGCCGGGGGTGGGGATCAGAGGGGGATTTTCTTTTTTTCTTTCTTTTATTCGGTATTTTCTTTTTAAAAAGGCGAGAAAATGAAAAATGAAAATAAAAAAAGAAAAAGAGAGAGGGTGAGTGCATACGTGCGCGGGAGGCTTGAGGAGTGCACGCGAGGTATGAGTGTACCATGATGAAACGGCCCAACCTGCCCCGGTTTTTCGCTTCGGGAGGAGGGGGGACTCTCGGATCGTATTTCTCTTCGTATTATACGTACCTCGTACGCCATGTTTAATTTATATCTGTACTCGAATATTCCCCATATATGTCTAAACGGCTTACATTGTGTCGTCTTATATCCGACATATTTTCTTTTATAAGTAAATTTCGTCGGATCTACTAATTAGGATTAGATTTTCCTTCGATGATCTAGCATGAGAGAGTGAAGTAAAGTGGCTTTCATGCGGTGCCGTGTCTAAAAAAATGGTCCCATCTCAATCGTATGACTGTCTTAATTTGGTCTTCAGAAGCATTCCATGTCTCGCCAATTAGAGAAGTGTCGGATTTTCTCGGGCCGTTCCCACTACCAAAATTGAAGAGCAAATTCCATCGAGCTTTGGATATTGATTTGCATGAAGATTTAGCGATCCAACCACAATATGTATTATGAAATGATACTATAATGCAATACCCTTACCTTTTTTTTTTGGTCGAACAACTTTTGTTTCATTTCAATTCAGTTCACGCTCTTATTTGATCAATTGCTAGAATGCAGAACACGTTTGGCTCGAATGGGCAGTGTATCAATTGCTTATTGCTCCCGAGAAGCAAATTGGACTGTGAATTGAGTGGCAAAGGCTCACAAGACCAACTCTCTTAATCCAGATTAGCTGACTAAACCTCCTCATTATCTTTGGTCTTTATTATGTTATGGAAAGTCTAACATCACATTTCCTACTTAGTAATGAATGAAATATTTTAAAGACCAAAAAAAAAAATTTTCGTTCCACATCGAGATTTAGGATGTGCATGAAATCATTTCTACTTCTTTGTTTCTCTATTTTTTTTGTTTCGGAAAATAAGTTTGGAATAAAAATCCGTTTGATAACGCAATTTCATTTTTTTAATTTTTTTAATAAATTTCTACTCCATAAATAGATTTCGAACAGAAATCAGAAGTTAAAACTTTTTACTTTTCTATTTTTGAAAAAGTGAGAAACAATTTCTGAAACAAAAGTGAAAAATAAAAATTTTATATCGTTATCAAAATGTATATTTTGCCGACCATTGCCGATCGCCACTGCCGGTGCCATCGTTATTTGTTGCCACCACTTGAGAAGAAGAAATTCTATAATAGAAACAAATTTTTATTTCGAAAAAAAAAATTTTATTTTATCAAAATATTTTGCTTTAAATTCTAGATCAAAAAAAAATTGATTTCTAGATCAAAAATTTTACCATGCGCGCCCTTAGATATTAATACGTATCCTCCCTCTCATTACCTCCGGTTATCCATTTTATTTTTTATTTTTGGTTTTATGAGGCAAACGACCACTTACTTATACCATCAAAGCTAACATTACCATAGAAAATCGGGCCCATTGTTAATTAAGTCACAAACCAAAGCTCCCCCATCTCCATTCATCGCACGCCGATTCCAAAAATTCAAAGGGGCAATAATCCTCATCCTAATCTCGAAACGAAGCAACACGGCGAGAAAGACGGGAGCTGTCGAGATGAAAAACGAAGTATCTTTATCACCGCAACATGAAAAATGGACCGCCAAAGTACGAACCATCCATGTACTTGCTAAGAAATATCTCCGGACCCCCAACTCAACAGCACCAGCAGCGCAATAGCAACAGCCGAAACGCGAGTGACTCCTAGGATCGAAACATAATTTCCAAGACAATTTTTACAGAAGGGGGAGAGGATGGCATCCAATGCGATAGCCATGGACACCAATAATTTGTAGATTGACCGTTCAAACCATGTCGAATCATTGGTTGGGGAGGGAGGGGGGACCCGTTTTGATCAGTGTTATTTCGGGGGTGCATCATGCCAAGAATTTCGGCACTCCTGACAAAAATCGGTCTAGTGCTTTCCTCTCTTTCTCTCTCTGTAAATTTCCGATTCACCATCCATCATCTTTCAGATGGGGGCGAGAGTTAAAAAAGGTGCGGCCCCGTGGTTAGTAGGAAGGGGATTGGGGCACTTTGCCCTACGGAAAACAACTTTTAGGTTTGATTTGATGTATGGATGTGTCGCGGCCATCAAAGGAGTCATCATGGGAAAGATGGATGGGGCGGGGATGATGTTCTTGGAAGGAATACTCCATTCGGGGTATTGGTGGAAATCTCATGTGATTTTATACGCGTGAATTTAAAGAAATCGCCTCTTTTTGTCTAGAATGGATGTATTGATTTTGACCCCCCTTTTCTTTTCTTTTTTCAAGAATTTTTGTGGAGGGTAGGAGCTCTTGATGCTTTTGCTTTAGGAAAATAATTAAAATTGGGTGCGGGAAAATATGGAATCTTTTTCTAATTTTTGTGGAGAGGATGTGAAAGAGGAGTCTTCAATCCGAGGCATTTTCTTCCCCTGTTTTTCTTCATGGGCTCCCCCCATAGGGTCTTTTTTTTCTTTTCTTCTTTTTGAATTTTTATGAAATTCACTCTCCATGTAGAAAATCATTTATAAATTTATTATCAAATCAATGGGTTTGCAAGGACCTTTTCTTTTTAGTTTACCCTTTTTAACATTTACGAATCATGCTAAGTATCTTAAATGAAATAATAGTATTGATATATCGAGTGATACATTGTACTCTGATTAAGGATTCTTTATCGTATATAGGATTTATTATTGAGAAGGATGGAAAACTCAATTGATCAAGTTGAACAACTAATTCAACTACACCACATTGCTAAATATATATAAATATCATGTGTCAATTTATAGTTATTCAACATCATTCCTATCCAGCAACTCATTACCATGCATGCGATCCACGCAATGGGTCTAAGAGACTCTTAAGAAAACTTAGAAAGAATAAATATCAATACTCAATTTGGAAAACATGACTAAGTTTGGGGAAAGTCATTCCATTTTGCATAGGCATGGCAATATCTCATAATCTAGGATAGATGGTCGGTTGTGCAGAATAATGCACCGAAAATGAAAGGCTAATGCAACAAATTGACATTAAGTGTGTCTATTCGGCTTCTTTTTGCATGTGACTTGTTTGTTAATTTCTCTCATGTCACGTGGTCAATTTTCTTGTGTATATTCCCATGTCTAATCCTACAGGCAATTTGCGCTCCTCAACTAGGGTACTACTGCTCATTTCTCATGCTGCATTTTACTTAGTTCTCATCAATCAACATCTTGTTCCCATCAAGCAACAAGAACCCTAAATTACATGACCTTCAAACGAAATCAATAAAGAGAAACCCTAGCCAAAAACACAATTAACTCAAGAAGTAGACCCTGATCCTACCACCTAACAGAGATCTCCTATGCAAAGATGGAGATGCATTTGCTCCCCATGTAATGTAACGCACCTCGGAATAAAATAAACCCGATAATTAGCAACATGAGCACGTCCACGAGCTCTTGTTTGGAGAGGAGGGAACAATCTGTACACACACCAAATCAAGCTTCTTTTTCGTTTTTCCCCTCTATTTTGCTCCCTCCCAATCCCGTTGGGTCTACCCTTTTGGTGGCAATAACACACTCCCCCCCATATACGAGTGAGATGTAAAGCTGGGGATTCCCTCGCACGTCTAGCCTATTAATTTAATCATTAATGCTAATTACACTAAAGCTAATCGATAAAATAATCCATATGGTACACCATATGCTATGATCCGAGCGTTCTTTTGAGCAATAATTAGTGCCCTTTAATTGGGATTTTGGCAATGTGCCTTCGAGGGTGGGGGTGTGGGATGGGAATCATGGATGTGGATTGAGCACTTAACCAAAAGCCACATGCTTTTTGCTTAAAAAATAATAAAAGAGAGAGAGGGAGAGAAAAAAAAAAAGAAGAAAGAAAAATACCCTTCTTTTTTCATTCTTCTTTTTTCAACTCTAATGTGAACAAAGCTATAGATCTTCTTCTTGCACGACCTCTTTTGCTTAGGTAGCTTCTCGCACTTAGGGGGAAGGAATCGGAGAGGAGAGGGAGAGCCATGCTCACTTCCAACAATAGTGGAGCCTCCATATTCGTTATCGATCATGGTGTTAATTTGATTGTCGTCCGACAAATGTAGATGCCCTTTTGACAAGGTAGGAGGAACTCAACTTGTGTATGTGTAATGTGTCGATGTGGTGAGCAATTTTGTTCGAAAGAGAAAGGAAAAACTGAAGTGATTTGCATATCTTAATGATATGATTTTCTTGGATGATGATGTATTTCAAAGTCTTCGTGAAGCTGGTGAATGATTCGCGTGCACAAATCTCTCTAGCACTAGCTTTATCGTCGCATGACTAGGGAACCAACTATAAATCTAGATGGAAGAATCTTCACTCAAAAAGTCAAGCCGATGAGATATTGGCTAATTCGTTAAAATATACTAGTAGCCTTGCCTTGCATCGGATCAAATAATCCAAGACTTGAACCAATGAAACTTCTAGTCTCATCCTCATGCGCATGCTCTCTCTTTATCCAAAGATTCTTCTACATCAACATTATGCATAACAACTGCTATCAACTACTGATTCGAGATCGTGCTGTTGTTGCCCCACGCCTACCTTCACCCATGCTTTACATTTCATATTGCTAACTACCCATGGTCTCTTCTTGCCAAATCAATAGTGACGGCAACTTCAACTCAAAATCTTTGTTGACCATAATATTTCTTCGTTTAGATATTCAACAAATATGAGAATAAATTGGTGGTCCATCATTCACTATCGATTCTAATATCATTTATCGGGATTTACAATAAAAGTCTATATATTAGTCTGTGAGGTCACCAAGAGTGAGCTCACATTTACTTCAAAACTTGAACCTATGAATTATAGGCTAATTATGTTACATTAATCTTCAATACACAGCTCACATGGCACCTCAAGAATATCAATTTACCCCTAAATCAACAGTATGCCGAATTTACTAATAATGATACGTTCGACAATGGATAGCTTGAATTTTTTAGGAAAAGTAATTTCCTAACGAATTGTCGTGAAAGGGCAAAATCGAGCTTTCTAACGCGCTTATCGCGAGTGTGATTAATAATCACTTCACCCGGCCCCATAAGCTATAATACGTCAATTGCACCATCAATGAGTGTGGACAATCTCCAGGTTCAACGAAAGGATTATATAAATATAACAACCAAGAGCACTTTAATTACGTGCGATACTAAAATACCTAAAAGGTGGGGGAGGGGGGGAACAAAGTCATACGTGCTCGCGAGAATATTCAAAGACAAAAGTCTTTTTCTCCTCCTCCTTCTTTATTACGTTTTCTCCTCCATTGTCTTGGCACATACCTAGACTTTTCGATTTCCATGTTTTCCGCCGGATCCAATATTGTATTTAGTTGTCCTCATCCTAAACCACGCCAAAGAACGCCTCGATCGAAGCCCATCGGACGCGCCGAGTCGCGACACGTGCTGCGCCGACACCGGCTGCGCTTATTCATGATTCATGATTAAGGTTAATCGAGTCAAGTTTAATAATGGGCGTGTTAGAGAGAGAGAGAGAGTTTGGTGGGGGAGGGGGTGGGGACATGAGAGACCATGGAGCCATTTGATTGTGGATTCTCCAACAATGACATCCCACGCTTGGAAAGCTAAGCTATGCCCACTCCCCCATCTCATGCCGCACTTAACAAAAGAAAAGAAAAAATTACACAAAAGGGTGGGAAAAAGAAAAGAAAAAAGGAGGGTCGCGAACTTTAGGGTTTGGAAATATAATAATTTGGCCAAAAGATAAAGGGGGAAGAACTCACGAACCGATACAAAGGGGAGGGGAAGATGATGCAAAGAGGAAAGGAACCCATGTCGCCTTCTCCTCCACACAAAACGTACTTGGAAATCTCCCCCGCCCATCTCGTCCTTCTTCGTGCGTATGTTTCTTGCGTATGTCCTATCGCCGAAAAGGAGGAGGACCATTTGGAAAAGTGCCGAGTCGGATGGTGGTGTTTTTCTCTCGAGTATGTTCACTTTAGTGGCTCGAGATGGAAGAGATTTTGGGGGATGGATGTTTGGCCGGGGGGAAAAGAATGCCTTTTGGAAGAGATTGTTTTAGGTCGAATGAACAAAAGGAATAAGGTAATTTTGTACCTACAAATTGAATGGTAGCAATCGATGTTGACCTGTGTATGTCCACTTTGTATAGATTCAATGTTTTTTTGAGATGAAGGGATCGAATTCTTGGCACTTTACTTTTATACTACCATTAGCCGGTCAAAAGTCACACAACGAGTTAAAAGCAGAGGTTAAAAATAAATTGGAATGAACCTTTTCCCCTTTCCCCCCAATCCTTTTGGCACAAATAATGTGAAGACCAACTTTGGTATTATATCATACCAAACATCCTTTCTTCGTCTTGACACTTACTATTTTAGAGCTGAAAAGCAAGAGCGGCGAGCGGCGAGCGCCAAAACATTGAATCTATACCTACTAAACAATATCATCATGAGAAGAGTTTCCAGCATGGGTAAAGGTCCAAAACAAAAGATCACATTCAAAGCCAATTGATCGCACGACCTTATTACCCTAGACCACCTAGGCACCTACAAAGGTCCCCAAAAAAAAAAAACCCCATTCTAAGCAAATTGATCACACGACCTTATTAACCTAGACCACCCCATAAAAAGGCATCAAATTAAACAATCTCGCAACACCTAAAACGTGGGCCGACCTAGAATGATACTCCAGAGATTTCCCCACAAATGCTCTATCTCCTATGTAGCCATGATTGATCCACGAGTCACCGAATCACGCACTGTCTACACGCGCAGCACTTCGTATACACTACGCCAAATGCGAGTGCCAAAATTGGGTGGGCGAAGTTTCCCATCATCAGCACGTGCATAGGGCATGCTCATGATTCCTTCTCATTGCCGTATCCCCATTCCAAAAGCTGTTCGGAGATCGAGCGAGCATCGAGGGTCGGCCGATGCCGATGCCGATGCCGATGCGAGCGAACGTGAATAGCGGGGCTGCGCCTTCCTTTCCTTTCCTTCCCCTTCGGTGGGCGTATAATTAGGGTTTTCTGGGATTGCGTGTGAGAGGACTTTTTAATCACCCAGTTCTTGACTTTTTTAATTCGCATGGTTTCCCAACATTTCCCCCCCCCCCCTTTGCCTTTCTCTTTCCACAGCATTGATGGCGACGGTAACATCATCTAGAAATTTGGTGGTTGCACGTTCATGTCCCTTGGGTGGCAAGAAAACACGAAAACCCTTTATTTTATTTCTCATTTTCACATCATATATCTTGTTAGATGTGATGTTTGAAAGGCTGGATATGTAAAACCTCCGCCCCCCCCCCATTTAATTTCTTTCCATCTGTTTTTTTTCTCCCCGTCGAATGAGTGATAAAGCTTGGGAAGTGGGTGGGATGACTCCCCTTTGGCAGCAGAATCATGCCGTGCTTGACGCGAGACGAAAAGGGGAAGAGAGAGAGAATCGGATGGTTTTGGGGTGTTAATTTTGCTAATAGTGTCAAACCCTAGTTAGGTGCCGCCACATGGATGGGATGGGGATGCGCTTTGTTTCCTCCGAGTTGTTAAAGCCCTTGGTCAACTTTGAACGGCCGGGTCTTTTAGTAAACAAGGGTTTGAATAGAATGGCTTCTCTCTTCTTCTTCTTATTTTGTACTTCTTCTATTTGCAAAGTAGCTGAAGTCTTTGATTTTCGAGAGCAGTGTCGGTGTACGATAATAAAATTGTGTTTAAAAATAGTGCCAGAAATTGCTTACATGAGTATAATTAGACTTCATCGCACCTTTATGAAAAATTAAAAGTGTGCGATTTGATTCTACCAATTAAAAAGCCCGAGATTTTACTAAGAAAGAGATGTAACACTTGATTGCATTTCATAAAAATGGTTTTGGATATTTGTGCCCAAATCCATAGAAATTACGAAAAAAAAAAATATCTTTCTTACTTGTGAAATCAAATTCGAAGATAAGACCTAGAAAATCAAAAAGAGATGGTAGTGTCCATTTCAACTTGTAACTTGGGCGACACAATTACCCAACCAGCCGAGGAGAGATTAAGAGTGCAAAATTTGCTCCACAAGAAAGAATTGTGCTAAATGAGCATCCAAAGGATTAATATTAGTTATAGACTAATGCAATTTTATGTGACACGTCCCACACCCTCCACCGTTGATATAAATAGTCAATTACCTCTTAAAATTACAATTACCAACATCAACGACAATAAAAACCGGACATGCATGCAATTTAGTTAGGCAATCTACAAACCCATCATCTCTTTCTTTACACTTGTCTCTCTCTCTCTCTCTCTCTTGTTTTTTGGTTTGTACCTTAAAATTTGTTCACACACTAATTAGGCTTTGATTTGCTAATTTATGAATGCCAAATTTCATTTCCAAAGTATCTATGCGAAACCCATCTAATTTAGTCAAATTTATTTTACTGACATATTAAAATAAAAGTCAACTTGTTCAAATAGTTTGATGGTGAATGGTGAACATTGAGTAAGCACCAAAGCCTTTTGGGGTCGCTATTATTATTTTTTTTTCTGACCATGACATCAATTGACTCGTCCCTTTGAAGATCCAAGAAATTACGAATACTTAGACTTGCTTTTGATTTTTCAATGACCAACTTTTCTTTTTATCTCAAATTTTCAAATTTCAACTTTCATTAAATATCAATGCATGAAATTTTTGAACACTCAAAGTCGCTCAGCACAATTTACATAATATTTTAATGCTTGTTTTTTTTTTTTTTTCAGGTCTCGGTATTTCAAAGAGAGAAAGCATAGGGGCATCTTAAATAGGACGAGACAAACGCGAAATGAAAAAGGGAATATTCCTAACACGAGATATATGAAAAAAAAAAACACGAGATATAAAAAAAAATGGGGAAGTCAAAATATTTTTAATTGGAAGATGTTGCTAAGAAGGGGAGGGCAAAATGGCGAAGTCAATATCGAATTAAAAAATGGGGGGAAAGGAGAATAAAAAAAAAAAAGGGGTAATTTCACGCCGGGATAAAATAATGAGAAAATAAAAAGAAAAAGAAAGAAAGAGAAAATGGGGGAGGGAGAAAATCCAGGGATCCCGACCGGCAAATCTTGCCGTACAGAAAGAGGCAGGCAGGTCCTTCGCCATTAAAAAATAAAAAAGTCGCCCCACGCGGAACTCGATTTTTCCCCCCCTTTTTCTCCTTTTTTATTTCTTTTATTTCTTTTTTAATTTTTTCCTTTTCAATTCTGCACGCCGTCTCGTCTCCGTTTGGTCACTGAGATTGACCACCGCAGACTGCTTTCCTACGCTCCTCAGATGCGTGCATTTACCATTCTCTCCTCCCCCTAATAGTCAATGGTCGCTCCCGCACCAACTAATTTTCCCCAATTCTTTTTTTTTTTTCTTCTTCTGTTTTCCTTTTTCACTAAAATACATCGAAAAGGAAAGCACGCACCGTGTTTTCCAAACGGCCCCTGACCCGTTTCGCCGGAACATGCTTTGAACAACGGCCCGTTCATTTATGACACGAATAATAATTATCCTGATCAGAAATTAATTTATAGAATATAAATAAATATTTAGATTTATATTATTAGATGAATTTCTATGTAAAAATAAGTGTTTAATAATGATATAAAATTTCTATTTTGAAATAGAAATTTGTTTAATAAAAATGCAAAATTTATTCATCTCGAACAACAGCCAACAATTCCTAGTGAGTGAGAGTCGATTGGTGGCGACGGATGGTGGCGACCGATAGTAGCATATGGCAATTGAGGACGACAGGCAACAGACTGCGATGGCGGACAGTGGTGATGGGTGGGGGCCGGTGTTGACCGATGGTAGTGATCGACAATGGTGGGGAGTGGCCGGTGGCAGCGAATGACAGGCGATGACCAACGGCAGGGGGTGACAACGATGGGTGAGCGACCAACTAGTAGAGAGACAAGTGATGATAAAAGTTTTATTTTTCATTTTTGTTATAAATTTATTTCCGAACTAAGTATTTGTTCCAAAAGGAAAAATAAAATTGTGTTACTAAACGGATTTTTGTTCCGAAAACAAGTTAGGAACAAAAAAAATAATTCCGAACAAAAATAGAATAGTCATCATATGCACCCTCGAAAGGAAAAACTAGTTCCGAATTTCTAGTATTCTAATAGCAGAAAACTAATCAATTTATGGAAAACTTTATCCATAAACCGAAAATAATAAATTTAGATATAGGGAAAACAAATTCTCTTCCGGCGATATATGTTGGGTCGGGTCGGGTCGGATCAAATATTATCTGAGTGTGGGTTGGGGCGGATATGGGTTCAAAGATTACGTTACATGAGTGGGATTTGGGTTATTATTTTTGACCTGAACAGAATGAACCGACCCGTTTGATAGGTCCACACGAAAGCCTGCTCATAAGCTTGAACTTCACGTACGAGGATGGCAGCGGAGCAAAGTAAATACGAGACAACATTCTCGTCCCAACTTTCAAACCTAAATCAGTCCGAAAGTAAGAATCAAAGGCAGTTCGACCCGAGTTGAGTTTCGAAGGTCGAGGAAGTCTCCAAATTTGTCCCGCTACGAACGCATTTGATCGCCCGACAACTGGCGATTGGTCGGCGTGATTGGCGCCACGACCGCTCGTGGCTCCACACGCACGTGCCCCACGTGGTCGAGCGCGGAATGGGCTTATGGATTTGGGTCGAGCCCACGTTGGGGAATTCCAGAGCGCGCACCGACTCGCCAGTTTACCCGCGGAGGAACCATCATGACAGCGGCTGCTACGGACCTGTGTAGCCGCCTGCCGGCCGCCGGCGCTTGACGGCCATTCTCCTAACTTTTCCGTTTGGTCAAAATGAAAAAAAAGCATTGCAACATTTAAAACGTCTCGACATTATTTCCTTGCTCCACATTGACTAAATATGGTCGCACAATTTGACCCAAAGGAACTCCTTTCGAAAAGCTATTCGAACGAGCCGTGACCAAAGTGGACAATATGGTGCTGCTGTCGGCCCATTGGATCTGCGTACGGTGGCATTGGGGCCAGGATGAGGACGGTCGGGTTCTAGATTCGTTTCTGATCGTATATTACTCAGAACGCAACACTGGTTGATTCTTGATAGTAGGAATTCAATGCTTTTGAACTCGTGTAGATTTGACAATCATCAAAGAGGTGATGCTTCTTAATGTACGATTGATTTTGATCTTTCCGGAATGCTAAGACAGTACCGATTCCGTGTTTTGCTCTCGAAACAGGCATTGGCATTCACCGTCGCCTTGACTCGCTGCCTTCCGAGATGGACAAAGTGGCAAAATTTCCTTCGCCGGTCGGAGCAATGATTTCCCACGCACGTAATTCCAAAGGCGTGCTAGATTTATGTTGAAGCAGAAGAATGGTATTTTCACTACCCTAAAAACAATGGAAGTCGTGCTTTTCGCCCAGACCGTGTTGATCAATGTGGAAGACGATAGGAGAATGCTTTTATAATGGTACACTCATGTGTCACGGTCTGTGAATCCTCCTATACTCGTGATCCTCATGAGTAGAGCTTGGGGTTATTAGGTGAAGAGTGAATGATGTAGAAGGGATGAATACAACTATCATTGAAGTGGCGTGAGGACAATTAGTGTTATGAGTTCTAGGATTAAACAATTTTATTATTTAGGAATTCTAAAGGCGGGGTTGGCTTAGCCTCCCATGCACAAACTGTTCCGAAGCTAATGCCGTTCTTCTAATTAAGGCAGGTGGAAATCAATTGTCAAGCTTAAAGTGATATGTTGTCTTGCTCGATGGACTTAAGGCTAGAGTTAAGTTGGGTATGGTACGATTTCGTGTAAGGAAGCCATTCGTTGTATCGTTTTCAAAAACAACTATAGAAGAAAGGTTGACCTGCGTCGTACATGTTATTTCATGACTAAGAAATAGTCGACCTGTGACACATGTATCTTGGCCAGCCATAGTGCCGTGCCCCATCTGCGCTACCCTACCCTTGAATAGACTCCGTTCATTTAAACCACTCGTCCAAAGCCTGTCGGTAATCCAATTCGAAGATGGGCATTACTCATGAAGACTTGGCAAGCCAATCGCACTGGGAAGTCAAGGTGAAGACATCAAAGTCGAAGTGGGCCAAAACATCCCTTTCGATCCTTCCCATGCACAGGCTGATAGGTCAACAAGACGACTCAATTGTGGCCTTATAATAGGCTTCGGAGGATATAAGCCCAAAAGGGTAGGCAGGAACTCGGAAAGGGACTAGGCGACAGGAACAATTGATTGTGGTTCCACGTAATTCCGTATAACCAACACGAACCTAATGACCATTCAATGTTAGATCTTTTTGATCGATTACTTAAATGTCACTTTTGAAAAAAAAAATTATTCTTTGGTGCCATCGCCCATTTTAGTTGCCAAAAATCTGACCCCTCAATTTTTTTAATATAAATAGTCTGACATGGTTTAACGAGTTAACTTAGCATTATTTGATCGAAACAATACATATTTGCCCCAAATTAAAGAATTGGGGAAAAATTGAATCTTTTCCATCAAACCCTAAACTTACATTCAATGACGTTGGGGCAAAATTACCAATCTTTATCAACCCTTTTCTATATTTAAAACCCTAGTCAAAATCAAATCCCTAGTGGAATCTTATGGAACTCCACACGACAAGCAAAATGCTAATTGATCAACTTTTAACTTGTTTTTCTTTATGTTCATCTAATATCTCTCCTCTTTTCTCTCTCTTCTTTGATTTTGAACGAAACAAACCCCCTAAATACAAATGAGTCATCTTCAAACAACGTCACTTTTCTGTGCTGGAAGATAATTGGCTTCACTTTGATGCATTACGTCAATGGGCTAAACATATTAAATGCCAATTGATCAACTTTTAACTTGTTTTTCTTTATGTTCATCTAATATCTCTCATCTTTTCTCTCTCTTCTTTGATTTTGAACGAAACAAACCCCCTAAATACAAATGAGTCATCTTCAAACGATGTCACTTTTCTGTGCCGGAAGAGAATTGGCTTCACTTTGATGCATTACGTCAATGGGCTAACATGTTCATTCATTAAATTTGCCACATCTATTGACGTCAAGATTCCTTCGTATGGATAATCTAACTATGGCCCTTTTTGTCACTGTGGCAAGATGAAGATGTTCTACCTCGTCCTCAGAACATTCTCTCGAGCAGGAGTTTCGCTTTTTTTTCGTTTGTTTTGTTTTAGCTTGCTTAAAAACTAGAGCCACATTTATCCCACAATTTAAGGACGTATACGCAATCTTTGTTTTTGTGTGTGTGTGTTTAGCCTATTAAAACATGTCCTCGTTTCTTTACGTGGCCCATTCTTATGTGTTTACCGCCCTGCCTTTTGTAAAAGATCATTTTGCAAGAGGTCGTCATCATCATCTCCGAAGCACTTATCCTTTTGCCTGTCTCTATCCTTCCCAAGGAAGAGATGCCCTGCCCCGCAAGCAAATCACCTCCCCCGAACTCTTCCATGCCGCCCCCCCTAAGCCGTCCTCCCCAGATTCCTCACAACCTCGGACATCTTTCTCTAGTTATAACAGAGCAGAAAAAGACACAAGCTTTCTAAGGTTTCCGAGTTGCTTACAGCTGAAGAAAACGACTAAACCCCGATCCCAGAATGGGTCACAAATTCCGAATCGTATATTCCCTCGCTCTTGCTCATTGCTCCCCGTTCGTTTGCTCTTGTTTTTACTGCACCCATTTTGTCTGCTTCAATTAATAAATTGCAGAAATCAATAAATAAAATGGAGCTTCCAATCTCTTTCTATTTTTTAATAGCTCGGACCCATCAGTCTTAGGAGAAGGTTCCTGCTATATTATTTAGCCCCTAGCTCGACTGTTATAATCGTCATCTCTTTTCGTTTTCATTCAATTCAAGAATCACCGAATCTTCACTTTCAAGTTTCAACTTCGCAGCTATGTCCGTGCTCCAAGATGTGCAAGAACTTCCGTTGCCTTTTGCTACCACGGCTATTCTTGGTGGGCTTTCATTGTTGTTGCTCTTCTCTTTGTTCTTGAGGATGCTCAGCTCTACCAGGAAGATGAATGGCCGTTCCACTCTTCCACCTTTACCGGGTAATCTTTGCTTCTGCTGAGCAGAAAAATAGGAAAAAGT
The DNA here is from genome assembly GCA_014182845.1 of Corymbia calophylla. Classification (NCBI taxonomy): domain Eukaryota; kingdom Viridiplantae; phylum Streptophyta; class Magnoliopsida; order Myrtales; family Myrtaceae; genus Corymbia; species Corymbia calophylla. The sequence goes on along the minus strand of CM024698.1, from coordinate 21,017,308 downwards.
GAGTGCTTTTTGTGTCTTGTAATGATAACTGTGCTCTTTTTTCTCTCTCTCTGGGGGACTTGAATATGATGCAGAGGTTCCTGGATTGCCCATAGTGGGGAATTTGCTTCAATTGAAAGAGAAGAAACCTCTCAAGACCTTTGCAAAATGGGCTGAAACTTATGGCCCTATTTATTCCATCAAAACTGGTGCTACTACTATGGTGATCCTGAATTCCACCGATATTGCCAAAGAGGTAATACTAATGGCCGGGAATGGAATGCGGGCTGACAAGAGCCGTGTGAGCCCAGCCGCTTGGCATCTCACGTGATTTTATAAGATATAGTCTATAATATATGAGATTGCATACAAAATTTTTAGAAAAAAGACACTATAAATACTATAATTCTTATACAACGTTCACTTTGATAACATAACTTTATAATCGATTTGTGTGTCATAACTTAAAAAAAAAAAAATGCTCACTTCACTCTCATGGCATATCTCTCTAAGCCAGCAAGGAATCATTCAATTCGATCCCACCGTCAATCTTTCCAACCACCATTGAATCACGGCCTCTTGGGATAACATAGCGGACCTCGAGGATCCCCACCGACGCCACCTCCAGCAGCTTCTCTCCAAGGGCATCCGTTGGCGGCACTGCCACCTATGGACCTAATTTTGGGCTTAGGCTAGGGTTAGGGTTAAGGAATGGACTAATTAGCAAGGAAAGACTTAGACGATTTTTTATTTACGGTTTTGGTCACATCATTTTACTGTTAAGTCATGTCAAATAATTTTATATTAAATTAATGTCACGTAGAATTTTTTTGAAAAGGAAAATGATTGATGTCATTTGAGTAAATATTTTTCAAAAATTATAGCACAAATGATGAATTAAAAAGTTTGAAGACCAATAATGACTTTCAAACAAAAGTAATGATATTTGTAATATTTTTTTTCGAAAATATTTATATCACCTTTCAAATCAAGTATTGAATATTTTCATATCTCGCTCTCAAAGCCAGTTCTTTTGCTCCCCACTAGTATCGTAACAGCCCTTCCCATGCTATTGCTATATTTGTTGATGTTGGTTGTCAAACCCGAGCTTTTACTGATTCTTGTGCTGGTAGGACGGTCTGAACTGTTTGTTGAATGCTCAGGCGTACTCCTTTCTTCTTTCAGGCTATGGTTACTAGATTTTCGTCAATCTCTACGAGAAAGCTGTCAAATGCCCTGCAGATCCTCACAGCCGATAAATGCATGGTTGCTATGAGTGACTACGATGAATTCCACAAGATGGTGAAGCGATACGTACTTGCAGGTGTCTTAGGCACGAATGCTCAGGCAAGCTGCTAGAATACTCTCTTTGGGCATGGGCACTCGTACACCTTACATGCTTAGGATCTTGATTTATGTGGCATTTATTTGCAGAAGCGGCAGCGGTCTTACCGAGACACCATGATGGAAAACGTTTCTAGACAATTACATGCCCTTGTGGATGGCCATCCTCTTGAAGCGGTCAATTTCAAGGAAGTCTTCGAGAGTGAGCTTTTTGCGCTGGCACTGAAACAAGTAAGCCACCTCTTCTTTTCTAACATAAAAAAAGCAAGCATGAGATCAGGGTCAATTGGTAATTACATTTCAGGTGTTGGGACGAGATGTGAAATCCATATATGTGGAGGAACTCGGGACCACATTGTCCAAAGAGGAAATGTTCAAGGTTATGGTGTCGGACATGATGGCTGGTTCAATTGAGGTGGACTGGAGGGATTTCTTTCCTTACCTGAGATGGATTCCTAATAAAAGCTGGGAAAAGAAGATTGAACAACTAGCTTTCCGCAGGAAAGTGGTGGCAAGAGCCCTGGTCAAGGAGCAGAAACGGAGAATCGCTTCTGGGGAGGTAGCGCCTGTTTTGAAGTTCTCTTGAGAACCTTATTCTGAAATGTTTTAGGAAAAAAGGAACGACAGTTACTTGTTTTGCTTAACGTGGAAGTCTACGCAGGAGGCTGCAACTCGATTATAGCTCTTATCGAAACTGCCATCAAAATTTCAATATATTAGGACACCTATTTTGTGTTCTTGCATTTTCTTCCTACAATGCTTTAAGAAGAAAAGGCAAACAACTGGAAAGATAGCTGCTTTGGGAACAAATGTGTTTTCATGGACGGCTTCAAAAGAATTAACCAGTACTAATTGCTAGATAGTTCTTTAAAGCAGAAACCAATTTGGAGAAGCAGTTCGAGACACCACTATTGTTTAATCAACTTCAACTTATTTTCTCGAATCTTTGTGGTAAGTTGGGTCAACTTTGAAGCAGGAAGCGGAGAGTTATATTGACTTCTTGATATCCGAAGCCAAGATGCTGTCTGAGGAGCAGATTACCATTTTGCTCTGGGAGGTGATCATCCAGGTTTCTGATACCACTCTGGTCACAACAGAGTGGGCTTTGTATGAACTTGCTAAGAATCCAAAGTGCCAGGTTTAGCTAATTAATTAGCTCTTTCATTTTTTCCCATCGTCTCTGATTTCGTACACACACTTTTAAGTAATTGTAATTTCCTTGACAGGATCGAGTCATTGAGGAGATTCGAAAAGTTTGTGGGTCTGAAACAGTCACGGAGGACCACTTGTCTCAGCTTCCGTACTTGAATGCTGTATTCCATGAAACTCTGAGGAAATACAGTCCAGTTCCAATAATTCCTCCGCGCTATGCACACGAAGATACCCAATTAGGAGGGTACTTTGTCACAGCTGGAAGCCAGGTAGATAGTACACGTGGTTTTTTAATGCCAATTCCGTGTCTCGCATGTTGGATTAGGAATTGAAACTCAAAATGTGTTGTTTTAGATTACTATAAACATATACGGATGTAACATGGACAAAAAGAAGTATGAGAAACCAGAAGAGTGGATGCCCGAGAGGTTTCTTGATGAGCAGTATGACCCAGCAGACTTGTTCAAGACAGTGACCTTTGGAGGAGGGAAGAGGGTTTGTGCCGGAGCTCTTCAGGCCACGTTAATATCTTGCACAGCCATCGGCAGATTAGTACAGGAGTTTGAATGGCAACTGAAGAATGGGGAGGAAGAAAAGGTCGATACGGTGGGACTGACGACTCATAAGCTTCACCCAATGCAAGCAATGCTGAAGCCAAGAAGATTGGAATGAAGAAAGCATAAGCATTCTCTATGTAATCTAGCGGTATTGTTTCTTAGCCTTGCTGTGTGGTAATTGTTTCAATAAATGCAGTACTGGAATAAGCAAGACGTGGGACTAGTTTGGACATTGCCTTTTTGTTGGTTTTGATGAAAAAAATAAGAGGCTGCCACTGCTTGAAGTGTCGCCTTTTTGCTATGTCATCATGCATAATGCTATTACCTCGTTATGTTCATCCGTTCAAGATCCCTGACAAGAACAAGATCACATTGCTTTGTGGTAAAAACATTGCTTTGTTGGGGAAATGACCAATTCTAGTCCCGGAAGTACTTAGATTGGGCAATTTATGTTGGTATGGGTTCCATAAGGCTACCAGAAGAACCTCTGTTTCCAAATAACACCTCAATAGCTTGACCCCATTTGGATGATTAGTTGGGAAAAATGCCATGACTTCATCAATGAATTTCTTGATTTGGGTCTCATCCACAAGCTTGGACTTCTTAATCGTTTGGATTTCTTAATCGTCGCTATAATGCTATTATGCAAGATCCCTTTGTAAGCGGTGCCATATCCTCCTCGAACAGCTATTCCGCTCGCGTGATAATGCTCGATGGCCTTCTCTAGGTCTTCAGTGCTGAAGAGTTTTGCGGCATTTGTGGCTCTATTATATTCATGTAATTGTTACTACAAAAGCAAGTCACTATTTTGCTTGAAGTATTGTTCTTTTGAGTCAAATGAGTTTCATTTTCTTAAGTGCCAAATACAAAAAGCCTGCACCAAATAATAGCACTATAACGCCCACACCAACGCACGTGTGAAACACAAGTTTTGTTAGAATACTTAATCCATGTACAATGAAAGAACTCTGCGATAAATATCAACCACGACAATTTCTAAACTTTCTGTAGATATATACCATAATCTTCATTGTCAAGAAACTAGGCAATTTAGGGACAGTTTGACCACTAATCTAGCACGATAAATATGGGTAAATAATTATGAACGTATAGCTTGGTTAAATCATGAAGCCGATATGCTTTAAAATGAGTACTTAATAAATTCCCATCAAGCAAATTTGCACCAAAGTGATTGCCAATAGTAATGTCTAGAATCTTAACCTTCTATACCCTTCTCATTCTTTAAGAAGCTTAAGTTGATAGATGAAAATAGGCAACATGAATATAAAAAACATTTAAAATCCATTATCAAGTGATGTGGGATAATGTCATGACCTATTTTTCCGTCCCAAGAGAGAAAGAAATCTATAAATAGGCTTAAGGGTATTGTCCAAAGGGTGGGTTCAGGACCCTTAATTAGATGTGAGTTTTCCCAAATCTATACCTCGCGTGACATTGGGTGTTCATGAAAATCTTCAAATAAGAAGTCTCCACTAGCCTATTGGGGTCGGCTAAAAGCCAAGCGAGGCATGGGACTGTGCCTCACTTTCTACGCAACCATAAAATCTAGGGTCGATGACTTTATTACACAAATTAACCAATTAGTGCCATTTTGGTACCTGATTTTGTTAATTTCAAAAAGACTTTTGTCAGGCAATTTGAATTGATTTTAGACTTAACCACTAACATGTGAAGTGATCATGCGGATATGCAACTATCAAAATAACAATCAGCAATTAAAACATTAAGTAAATTGCAGGAGAAAATAACGCATGGCATTAAGAGATAAATAAATGGTAATCCCAATTAAACTAAGGGGAAACCATAATCATCGCATCATAAGCGTGCTATCAAGGGCAATTGTATCCGAAGACTAAAACCCTGAGGTGAAACTGTGAGGGCTAATTTAATTTTAAACACAACTTTAGGCCGATGATTTTATGACATTTTTAAGAGAAAATTGGTCCAAGAAATATTTTAAAGCTTTTTTTGGAGAACTTTAAAACAAACTTGAAATTTTTGGGATTTTTGAATTTTTTTAATGTTTTAATGTTTTAATATTTTCTATTTTTTTCAAAAAAAAAAATTTCCGAAAATTCTTATAAATTTTAAGGTTTCTGAATTTTCGAATTTTTTAATGATTTTTAATATTTTTAATATTTTTTGAATTTTTGGATTTTTTATGATTAAAAAAAATAATAATAATAACGTGGACCGGGTCAGGAAACCCGGCCCTGCTAACCTGATTCGGACCTTGCCGGTCCGGGCTGAGCTAAAGGAACCAGGACGGTCCTAAATCCATGAGGAAAGCTCACGAAAAATTCTCTTTTTTTTTAAAAGCCCACAAAAATTCGTTTTTTATGGAAAATGCCCATTTCTGATTTCTATCTCCAGCCCAGCTAGAAGCCCATTTCGAATTTATGCCTCCAGCCCAGTCATCCTCAGCCCACGACAACCTCAGCCCAAAGTAAAGCCCATATCCTTATTCTATTTTTGTTTTCGGCCTTTTTTGTTTTCTTCTATTTGTTTTCTTATTTTTTTTTTCTGGTCTTCTTCTCCTCCTGGACTCCTCCGCGTAGCACTCTCGCCCGAAGCTCCTGCAGCTTCTTCGCCGGACTGCCTCCACGCACGACTAGCCCGCACCGGCTTCTGAGGGTGTCGCCATGCCCTCACCTGGCGTCGACCGTTCCGTTCGACCGACGCCGAGCGCCGCCGGCCACTGGCTGGCCGGCATTCCGAAAGTCGCCGGGTAGACTCCGGCGAGACGTGCGCGCTTCATCTCATCCAAACGGCGTGGGATGACCTATCCGAAAGCTGGGAAAATGCCGGGGACGATGCATGACGACGACATAATTCCTAGCGAGGCAAAAAACTAAAAGTCAAGCTCCGGTTATGGGTAGGGTCGGCGACTTGCATTTCGTCGAACGGCTATCGGGCACTACCGAGGGGGAGCAACGGACTCAAATGAGGCATCTCCGAACACGTAGCAGCATTGACGAAAGCTCGCCGGGGTCGAAGCTCGCTCGAACTGGTCGGCCGCGAGCTCCCGGCGTTTTTTACAAATAAGACGCAGGTAGTTTAGGAAGCCTACCTCGTGCGAAGGAATAGCCGCGGCGGGCAAGGGCGGTCGGACGGGCCTCCGGCGACAACCAAACGCTCCCTCGAGCTTGCCTCCTCCCTCTCAATACGCTCTCTCCCGCTCGAACACTCTCTCTCAGTTTTTTTCTTCTGTTTTTTCCGGTCCCTCCGTCTCTCGGTCCCTCAGATCTGATTTTTTTTTTGGATAAATTTAAAACTAGTACACAAATGCTCCTAATGTCTATATGTGATGCAGTTTTAATGAAAATTTTTTGTTTAGGGGTTCATAATTAATCCCCAATTTTCAAAAACTTAAACAAATCGCTAAAATTTAGGTGTCAACAGATAATAATTCAATACCCTCTCTTACATGCAAATGTCGTGCAAGTCACGTGCAAACATTGTACAAGTTACGTGCAAATATCATGCAAGTCACGTGCTAGTTCCCACTTCAGCATTTCTTCCTTTCACATGTAACTTACGTTCTAGTTGAAGCCCCCATACATAGAGCTAATCCAAGATTGTACCAAACAATGAAAAAGGCTTCCTAAGAAGCTAGTCCTTAATAAGAAACAATTCTTGTTGAACCATTCAAAACTTCTCCAACGAAAAATTCTTGGCCTTAATAGCTAAGTTGGAAAGAAAGTTAACTGCAAACTTAGAGTCCTCGCCATCCAAAGCTATCGATCCATCAAATCATGATGCCAAAACAAGCAGGCGCACAATGATAATATTGCATGTCATTAAACCACACAAAGTAGGGGCTACTTAGGATGTTTGATCTCTGAAGATCGTCCCTTAGAGGAATCCCGGTCGGGAATGAAATTCGGCTATTTTTATCCTTTTCACCAAAAAAAATTGCAATGGAGAGCAGGAAGAGCTGAAGAGGCGGCTCAAGATCGTGTCGACCAAGTGAAGATGAAGGTTAATATCATTGCAATTGGGGTTCAGAAGTCCCAGTACAGACAATACTTCGATCGTGGACACCCACTTTGAAGCTTCAACCTTTCATACCCACATCTGGATTTTCTTATTTTCCTCACGCCATTTGAAATTTTCATTTGCCGGTTGATGATTTTCTTTTGAAAAGTTTTTTTTTTTTTTCCTTCTTTTATTTCGTGGGTGTCTTTTCAGTGTGTGATGCTCAATCGTAAAATTGCATTGGGCGAGGACCACGATGAGGAGGAGGAGAAAAAGGAAGAAACCTGAGGATGATGTTAGCATTGATTGCGAAATGGGGTCATGCTTGTGTTGGTATTGGAACCCATTTCGACATATGGGTTTGGAGCCGATTATGTATTCACAGTGCTTTTTGATGGTTTGTTTAGGGGATGTTAACAGTCCGGTTTGGTCTTTCTGAAAATCCAAATTGAACTGAATCGAACTGACAGAGTCTTAAACCAACCCGAACTGAATACGTATCGAACCAAAAACCCCGTTCAGTTCAATTTTCGATTTTTTTTGTTTTTCTACGTTTGCTTTACTTATTGAAACAGAACCTAAAAAGGGTGAGAAAATGGAGAGATGATAAATTGGACATTTAATTTTTATTAAGAATTTCATTCGAACCGAACTGAAATAAATAACCGTTATTTTTCGGTTATCCAAACCGAATTGAAAATGCATAAAATTTCGGTTCGATTTCGGTTTCGGTTTGGCTGTAACATCCCTAGTTTGTTTGATTAATAAACTGAATGCTTTGGTGTTGGTTTATCTGTTTAAAGAAAGAGCTAGCTTTTTTCTAGGCTTAACGTAGATGTTGTCCTAAATCTACCGTGATTATTCTTCGCTTATGTCAAAAACGTGAACTTGCTTCCCGATGTTGAGAAGGACACAAACGGCACCGTTTTTTCAAGAAGGGCCAAGTCATTGCCATTTTGGATTTCTTTTCTTTTCTTTTCCTTTTTTAAATTAAAAAGCCATGAAAAAAATAACAATTTCATTAAAACAACCATGTAGTAGTTTTGGTCAAAATTTATTGCTGGAGACACTTATATGGTCATTTTTTTCTTCCAATTTGACACGTAAGTGATTCGATGAAGACAAATTTTAATATCAAAGTGAATACTATACAAAAGTTATAGCGCTTCTAGTGTCATTTTTTAAATAAAAGACATAACAACTCTAAAACAAACGTCATCTAATGCGCAAAAGCTAACTTAGTTGCTACCTGATCACAACATAACAAATGACTTAGATATATACAATCCAGACAATTGGATGGATTAGGTCAATTTCGAGCAAAGGTTACTCGGGTTAGGGTCCGGTCATGAGTGTGGTAACTTTGTACGGTTGACATTCACTCATTCTAAACCTGGTCTTTATCCAATGAGGTTGACTCTCTCTCTCTCTCTGTTTTTTTTTTTGCTTTAACAAATGAACATTCAGTTCTAGAAACATTACTCGATGTGCATATAATTCAGCATATTCAGTAAACAGAAATTCTAGGGGAAAAAAAAAAAAATTTGATGCGCGGCATAATTAAGAATTCAAGTTGGCAAGTCGGTCCAATGGGCTGATGAATCCGAAAGTCCATGTCCAAAACAGACCAATCCATCCCGCGCTACAACCCTTGAGTCCATTGGCAAATTACATAGTTAATTATCAGGAAAAGGACCCACATAATCTCTAAACTTTGTTCCAATATGCAATTCCATCTTTGAGCTCTTAATTTGTCCAATATGATTCTCGAACTATTCTTAAATGCTCAATCTAGTCCCTAAGTTTTCAATTTGTTTAATCTAGTTCCTCAACTCTCAATCAAAAAAATTAAAAGTTTTCATAATTATACTGTTACCTAGATCTTGTAATATCTTTCCAATGGCACATTGTCATCCATGCAATGTCAATTAAGTGAATAACACATGTGCTTGGCGATACTGACCGTGCTTCTGAAAACAACTAAATCTCCATTCATTTCACGAAAAATGAATAATTTTGAGAACATTTTCTTAATAATGATCATTTGTTGTCACTTGAAATAATTAGCCAATAAAAAATACTTTCTATCAACAACAGTTTATGTCTAAATGTTATTGTGGGTGACAAGGATATTTTTCATTTAGTAATTTTTGTTTTTTTTTGTTTTTTTTTTTGATGACCCAGGGAACCCCGCACCTCGCCGAAGCAAAAGTTAGGGAGTAAATGAAACTGGGCCGTACGTGCTAAATCACCACACATGCAAAAGGGTAAGTCAATTTACGACGAAATGGGATTCGAACTCTCGACCTTTGCGAGAGGGAAGAGAGCGCGAACTGAAGAACCACCCAGTGGGTGGTTCATTTAGTAATTTTCGTAAGAGAGATAAACAATTATTTTTAGGAAAATGATTTTAACAATATTCATTTTCCACGAAATAATTGGAGCCTAAGCTCAACCACGCAGGCTCATCAAGTTGGAGAAGACTTGACTTTATATCGCATCATGTGAAGTGGGCTGTATCGCAGCAAAGATTACCCTTTCATCAGCCCGGTAGCGGTGGCCCGAGATAGTTGCCGGTGATGTTTTGGGCGTGGTCTGTTCGAAAATTGAATGTGTTGCTCATTGATTAAGCCTTAAAGTGTTCTAGGACAAGTTGTTTAGCTTCAAAGTTTTCCTGCACCTGCAGTAGGGAGGTGGGCATTGGTTTGAGGGAATCGGCCCTAAGGAGGAATATGGGAATGGGCTTGATGCAGCCACAACACTGAAATAGGCTTGACTTAGGTTTTATTGATTTTGGGCTTGTTTTGGTCCAAGGGAGTTTGGGCTCATTTGACTTCTTAGGCCGAATTTGTTCCTTAGTGGGTTGGCCTTTTTAGAAGATCGGGCCAAGTAATGACCCAATTCTTGTCCTTGCCCAAAACCCGAAGGTCTGCTCCAGCCCATGTTCGGACCTGGCCCGACGGCCCAGTCCGAGTCCCCACTTTCGAAACTAACAATTAAAAAAAGTATTAAAATCATAAATTTAAAAAAAAAAATTGAAAATTATAAATGTAGAAAATAGCTTAGAGATAGGTCTTGACGATGGTTTGTGGCTTTTCTAATAAATTTAGCCTTGATAGTTAGCATAACCTTTACTTTAGTTTTTTCTTTTAGGAGGTACCTTTGATAAGTTGTCTTATAAAGGAAAATGCTCTCCCAGAATACTGTTAATATTCCTTTGTTCAGTAATATATGATTGGAAATATTTTTTGATATTTGGTCTCAATGAAGTATGATTTCAATCTCATAACTTTATCTCAAACAATTTTTTTTTCATATTTTTATATATTTTTTAAAAAAATTCAAAATTTTCAGTTTTATTAATTTTCTCTTTGTCTCTTCTTTTTAAAATTCAAAATTTTAATTTTTTTAATTGTATTTTAATTTTTTTCTTTTCTTCCTTTTCTTTTCCCCCTCCTTTCGTTGTGACCAAGAACATCCACAAGTGTTTGTGAGCTAGCTAGCCTCAAGAAACTTGAGCAGCTTAGCCTTGCCAAAATTGGGCCAAGTCATGAGCTTGCTTGCCAACCTCGGCTAAGCCCAAGCTCACCTAGATCTCGGTGAGCCTAGAGCTCGGAGTGCTTGGATTAGCCAATCCTCGAGCTTCTCGTATGGATGATGGTTGGTTGCCAAGGAGGAAGAGCGAGAAGGAAAATAAAGAAAAGAGAAAAAAAAATAATAATAATAAAAAGTGATTTTTGAAAATAATAAAATATTCGTTTTCTTAAAATTATTTTTATAAGAATAAATGTTTCATTACTCAAGGACTCTAAGACTAGAAAAATATTTTGGAAAATGTTTTCCAATTCTTTCAAAGGGAAATCATTTTCCTAAATTTAAACTTTGGTAGAAAAACATTTTTCATTAACTGGAATTTTTTTTTTAGCTTATTTTCCTAAATGAACCAAACGTTAGAAAATGAGGAAAAGGTTTTCCGAAAAGGTTTTCCTTGAAACAAATGGACCTTTAGTTTAGTTTTTCTTTTAGGGTTTACCTTTGATTAGTTGTCTTAGGGTGCATATGGTAACTAGCCAAATAGTGTTTGATTATGTTTTTTTTTATTCTTGAGAATAGATTTGGTACAGATTTTCATTTGGTAAATTTTTTTGTTCCTATAAATAGATTTGGAACGAATCAAAAAGAAATAAAATAAGTTGATTTTTGTTCTCGGGAACAATTTCAAAAATCAAGTCCAAGTTTTATTTTCTTTCATTTTCTTCCATTCTCTTTCCTTTTCTTTTTCTTCTTCTTCCTTTTGGCCGAGGCCGCCGACCCGAAGTGTAGCGGCCCCGGCAATGTCGAGCCATGACGAGGCTTGTTGGCCTGAAACCCCAGCTGGGGTGAGGCTCGGCCTTGCTAAGCCATCGCCCGAGGTTGACGTCGCTTAGCCAAGGCAAGGCCAAGCTATGTCCAACCACGGCGAGGCTCGACCTCGCTAGGCCACCGTTGGGTCGGCCTCGCCTTGGTTAAGTGATGCCAACCTAGGTCGATGAGGTTGAGCCTCGCCCAAGTCACGGCGAGGCGGCTAGGGTCAACGAGCCTCATCCGGCTCACGACAAGGCTCGAGCCCCGACGAGCCTCGGCGCCCAGCTTGGCATTGCCAAGGCCTTGTCGGGAGCTGGCGACACTCTAGCAAGGTCGCCCCCAAGTTTGGCCGATTCCGACAAGGAGGACAAGTTGAAAAGGAAAAAGAAGAAGAAAAAGGATAAAAATGTAATAAAATTATTACAAAATTAAAAGAAAATGATTTTGACTAGAAATTTTAAGAGTCTTACCAAACACATTTCTATTCCGAGAATAAAATTTTGAACAGATTATCAAACACTTTCAAATACTTAGAAATTATTCTTGGAATAAAATAAAAAGAATCATTTCTAGCGAAAATTATTTCTCTGATACAAAATCATTATCATGCGTACCCTTAATAAATCAATTTTAAGTAGAAAATTGAATTGGGTTTGAATTTAACTTGTAGGGGATCTTGTCCTAGGACTTATAAAATGATTGTGCATATTTTTTTGCCCAACTTGTATGGATTTTTCTTTTTCATATTTACTTTAAAGTCATTTCAATACTTCAGTGTTTTTTTTATTACACTGCATTTAGATAGATTGCTTGTTAGTTTCTCTTCTAAAATGGTTTGGTTTAGTTTAGGGGATCTTGATGCTGGTGCTTGGTTTCCAAATTGTCCACACACAAATTATTAGTGTATATATATATTTCTAGTTCTTTTTTAGGTTTCAACCAAATGGAGAAAATATTTCCATTATCCTTGCAAATGACTTCTTGGAAACTATTTTTCATGAAATAAATGAAGTCCAAAAATTAGAATTATTTTTCAAAATATGGCTAGATTTCGATGCTTAAGCTAGAAACTCTACATTTCGACAGAGAACCCCAATGTTTGTTCCCTTCTCGAGCCCTTGATAGCAACTTCGGGCTAGGGTCCATCGAGGTCAAGCCTGGAACCTCGATGCTCACACCTAGTCCCACAAAGGTTGGGCTTGGGACAACGACTCCAGTGGCTAGGCCTAGGACTCTGGTATTATTGTCGATTGCCTGATGCTTCAACGTTTCAACTCAGGCACTCATATCTCTAATACATAGGCATGGGTTGATTGAGAGCTTAAGTCCACGGTGCGGGTCCCTAGAGTCTATGCCTGGTATTGAGTCTATCAAGGTTAGGATCGTGACTTGGATGCTAGTGCAGGTGCCCAACACTCATGCTCGTCCATTGAGATTAGGCTTGGGACTTCAACGCTTAGGCTCGAGACCCTAGTGCCCATGTCAATCAAGACTAGGCACGGGACCTCGTGCACATGCTTAGGACCCTAGTGCCCATGCCTAGGTCCTTAGCTTCTAGGCCTAGGTCCCAAGTCTATCAGGCTTGGGTTCAAGACGTCGTGCTCGCTTGTGTCAATCAAGGCTAGGCTCAAGAACCTAGCACTCACGCCTGGAGTCCATCGAGGCGGGCTCATGTCCATAGAGGTCGGGCTTGAGACTTCAATGCATGAGTCCTAAGTTGCCAACAAACTTGCTAGGGTCCATTGAGGCTAGCATAGGGACGCTGGAGGCCACGCCTCATCCTTAGCGCCTAAGTCCTCGAGGCCAAACTTGAAAATCATGGTGTCCATACCCAATTCCTCAATTGTTTATGCGTAAGTCACTAGCATCCAAATAACATATCTTTTATCTAGGAAAATTGAGATTTTTTTCCTTACCAAACGAAACAGAAAATATTTTCCATTTCATTTTTACATTTCAGTCAAACATAAAAATATAATCATTTTTCTAGAAAATAACTTAATAGAAATTTCTTTTTGTAGAATTGTCACATTTTTTGAGGAACAAATGGAACTTAAGTCCCTAAACTCCTTCCGGATCTAGATTGACCTAGTCTCTAAAATATGATGGGATGCTTAATTTCATATAAGAATCCCCATTACTCAATGCGAGTAAGTGAAGACACCTAACTCAACATTAGAACTTAAATTTTCAGCTTCAAGGATTCAGTAATGCATGCCAAAAATTTAACACTCATTACGCCCTTTTGATGCAACAATCTCTGATAGTGTTAGGTATGACTCTAAAATCGAACACGAGATCTCATGAACAAAATCCCAAATTTCCATGCCAAATTTGTTTTAAAATGTGTAGTTCATTCATGTAAAATCCCCAAATTCTAATACTTTGCCACATTACTGCATAAATAAATATGCGCACGAATCTTTATGTTGCTACTTCATTCATATGGCTCTTCTGTCTCCTGCTAATTTTTAATCAGGGCAGTGCCCTCGATAGTCTTGACTGCACAGTCAAACAAAGGATTGTTTGACAGTGTCTCATGAGAAAGCAAATCCAGTGGCTCAGCAAAGAGCAATAACTCCCAGAACATGAAGTGAATGCACCTCCTCGAGAATCTTTTTCCAAGCGTGCCATGTTTGGTCTTTGCAGAGCCCTGTCACCTCATTGACTTCTCAGAAAACAGGGTGATAAACTATAGAATGAACGACCAAGCAGGAGAAAATGGAGTCAACAATTTCAACAAAACCCTCATGAAACCATTTTTTGGGGGATTTATTATATATTTCTCCTCCCCTTTTAGCTAATGCAAATTTGCAAACTCAATCAAAAGGAGAAAAAAGATTAAAAAAATTAAAACTGTATTTCACAACCAACACAAATCTTTTCTCATCTTTTCGCTCATCTCCTCCTTGAGTCCTTACCTAGCTGCTAAGAAGTCTAATATTTAACAGCTGGTGTCAAAACTCCCATTTCATACCAAGAGTATGAACACACACTGTTATGCCATTCCTGCATCCTCCAACTGATGACCCAACTTATTCAAAACTTCTCCATTACACATAATCCAAAGATCTGTCTTTGCCAGTTCTTTTCCAACCAATTTCCCTCACCTCTTCCTCTTCACTTCTGTTGTGTTCTAACATTGTCTTCTTGGTGCATTTCAGTATACACACCTTTACATACAAAAATCAAGTTCATCCCTTGTAAATGAGAAATAAACCTCGCTTTCATGACCCAACAACAGTTAACAGCAATTTTTTGGGATTGCTATGTCCTCCTCCTTTTAGGGTCTGGGCTGCTATGTGAGGAATTTGCACATGACCCAATTGCCATTTGGTCGGTTTTATAGCTCAAGCAAGCAGCATCAAGTACCCCGATTGGACTTTGAGGTACAGAGGAAACTGAAGTGCCACTTTTAGGGAACCCAAGACTCAATGCCATGTCGGAAATTAGCTCGATGCACCTCAGGACCCTCTCCTGGAAAATGCAAACTATATCAGAAAGAAGTTCACTGTGATCTTTGCTGAAGAATCTTACATGAATTTGGATATGAAATTATAAGAGCAGAGGATAACTAAATGTGCTACATATGTTCTTGGACGAACATTTTCAATCATGCAATGTCACATTTTGGACAAACAATGTCTACCTTTCTCACAGGTTGAGGGAGAACAGAAGTTGCCTCCTCAATATCCATTAAATGGTTCTCTCTTGCAACAGATATTGCAACTGCTGCTGCAACCGGAAGGCCTGAACTCTACAAAATCAATCCCTGCATATACATAGCATTCACCAATCCGTCAGACCATTTGAATATCTCACAGCCAAACATTATGGCACATTGAGCTGAAAGAGAGTTTTCTTAATCTTGGAGCAATTTCAACATCTAAAAGAGGTATAACCTTTCGCAATACTCAAAATGAGTTGGACGATCGGAAATCAATGTTCGGAGAGGCAAGTTTCCACCATTGATTTTGCGAAGGAAATGATCTAAATAGGAGAAAGGGGTCACAGCTTGCATTCTCAGCTCAGCGTACTCAAAACTAGGAGTTCCATTCTCTGAATTGTTCTAGCTTCAAACACAAACTTGGATTCACCAGCCTGCAACATGCACCATATTTGTCAGATGAATCAGATCGAAATCGAATTCGACACACCGAGAATCAATGACACAATGAATGAAAAGATTCAAACCTGTAAATCTAGAGAAAGAGGCACTTCAGTTTCCTCCATTTTGGCGGCTAGAGATAAGCATGCCACAGCCAACAACTGTGTCATCCAAGGTTTGCCTTTCTGAGATTAGGACAGTAAAAATGTTCAGACACTCTGAAAATCCAATCCGATGCAATGCAATAAACAAATGAACACCAATGCCAAACAACCCCATATGTGATTCGGCTTTCAATCTATGAACTTACAGGCAAATCATAGGCCGAGAGGAACCTATCCAAGTAGTTGATTGACAAAAATGC